>CAJPEV010004287.1:0-23388 GCA_905338385.1 Darwinula stevensoni | reverse complement strand
TTTTCAGAAGCCTCGGTGATATTGAGTATGGCAATCTGGGATGATTTGCCAAAAAAAGTTCATTGCCCTCTGATTTCCATGTTAACGACTGCATAACATACGATGCCGCCGGGCTGTTTTCTTTTGCCGGAAGGTCAGAATGTTGTCTCAGCTGACCATCCAGGTGAATGTGAATGTGGTCATGCCAGTTTCCGCCGGAGTGGAGACATGGCATGTATTACGAAGCAGGTCGAGGAATCCGAATCGAGGAATCCCTCTCACCTCTCATCATGGTCGATAGAACAATTTTCGAAAAGAAAGGCGCCGATGGACTCTTTATGGTCCGGCTGGTGTCCAAAAGTCTGGTGAGTCCAAAAATATAAATATAAGTAAAATATGAAAATAAAGTTAAACCTGGCTAACACCCCACGTTCCAACTTGTCCTCATCTAAAATTGGCACTCCTAATTGGTATTTACCATTGGCCTGAGTCCTACTTCCTATGAAGTACAAAACCTGTTAAGACACGAGTGGGGACTCGTCAGTAAGCATTTGGATTTTTTTTTCAGAAGCCTCGGTGATATTGAGTATGGCAATCTGGGATGATTTGCCAAAAAAAGTTCATTGCCCTCTGATTTCCATGTTAACGACTGCATAACATACGATGCCGCCGGGCTGTTTTCTTTTGCTTTTGAGGCATGAGATATATGAAATTGATTCCGGGGAGGATTGGGACTTGATGAAAAAATTTTTGCCTTTTTTTCTTTCGAATTCGGAACGTCTTCTACTTGCTGCCGTGTTTAGATGTCATTAAGAAGGATTCGAAATTTGAGAACTGGTATTGAGAAATAAATCGGGGGCAGTTTTTTTTCCCAGGCAAATATTCGTGATTCGCTGAAATATTCGCTCAAATATATATATAATTTTTTTTAAAGATGATGTCCTGCAGATGGGCTCCTCCGCGATTGTGAGTGGGCTGTGAGCATTTTTTTTTTCCTTGAATGAATCGAGGCTAATCAAATGTAATGAAGGTGCGTGAATATTAACAGGCAATATCTCGAGTTCAGGGTCCTCTTTTATTTCCGAACAATTCCTGACCGGGTCGTGGTACTCGCTTTCCGTCGTCAGTTCGCATCGCTCAAGCTGAGATCCTAAATGAGGGCTGTCACGAGAAGGGAGAGACGTCACGTGACCTCGCGTTGGATTCTCCTCCTCCTCTCGACGACGACGTAGAGGACCCACGCCCCCGAGTTGAGCAGCAAGGACGCCGTGAAGATGTAGAAGAGGAGATTGTAGTCCCCCGTCGCGTCTCGCAGTTTGCCTGCCGTGGTGGGAACGAGATGCTGAAACGGCTTGGGAATAAAAAAATAAAAATCGCCTACCGCAATGCTTACCGATTCCGGGTCCGATGAAGAAAGACAGGCCTTTCACGACCAGCTTGAAGGTTATCGCGGACGGGAGCCTGGATACCGAGAGATAATAAGTCAGAAGGAGATTGGGCATGCCGATCACGGCACCCGTTCCCAAACCAAGGAAGCCACTCATCACTGCCGTTAAGGGAAGGCTCTCGCTCAGGGCAAAACCTGCGAGAGAAGTGAGGGTTTACAGACTCGGGTGAATCAGTATCTAGCACTTATTGTCCAGCATCTAGTATCAGGTTTTTAGTATCTGCTATCCGCTATCTAGTATGTAGCATCAGGTATGTAGTAACTAGTATCTCAGTATCTAACGGTACATCTCGTTTGTAGAGGCAGTGACACTGGTTTACCTAGAGGCGTGAGAGATGCTGCGAAGAGCCAGAACATGAAGAGGTACGTATTGTCTATTCTCTTGACGTCGGTCAGGGACGGGACGATGAGTCTCGATACGAGCTCGGCGCACCCGCTGACGGTGAGGAGGAGTGCGCCCGAGCCGTCGGGGAATCCACGGTCGGTTGCTAGGAGCGGCTGGATCATCGCCGCGTTCGTGAGGGCGAGAGAGAACACGGAGTCGGTGATGGTCAGCATCCACCAGATGGGTTCTCGGAGGACGGTGAAGTCGAGGCTGGGGTGGAACCTCCCGACGATTCTTTTCCAGAGGCCCGAGCAGGTTCCTCTGGCGGGGTCGTCTGGTTCCGCCGGCCGGTTGATCTGCTTTGGGGGCTCCTGGTCCGTGGCCGCTTCTTCTTGTAGGTCGGCATCGGAATCGCATGTTTGGTCGGGAAGAATCTTCTTCGAACGGGGCAGTGGATGTGTGGTCTGAACGAAGGCGAAAGGAAGCATTTGAACCGCTATTCCTGATAATATTATCATCGTGCCCTGACTCGCAAAGTGGTGGAGGGAAGCCTCGACCAGCTGCGGAACGAGCATGAACCCGACGGAGATGCTGCTCATGTACATTCCAACTGCGAAGCCTCTCCTCTTGTCAAAGTAGAGGTTCAGGTGCAGATAGGATCCGATGAACTGCAATCCGGAACCAAACCCTGAAAAGCGAAACGGGTCAGAAGAATGTTCGAACCCCTCGAGACCCACTCGACGAAAACGACGAATCCGGCCTCACCTACGAGAACGCTAAAGGTGAAGGTATGTCCCAGAACGGAGCCGGCGAAGGCAGACGCGAACAGCCCCACCGCCTGCATGAGAAGCCCTGCCGTCACGACCCCCCTGTGCGACGCCGCCACCACCACCGGCCCCGCGCACATCCCTACGACGACCACGGACCAATTGAACCCTCCTCCCTCGAGCCAAGGCGAACCCTCCCTGACCTCCGAGATACTGGAGGGCTTTGCAGAAGTTGAAGAGCCACGCGGCGTCCGTGGCGTCGGCCCCCATCTGTCGCAGCGGCTCCTCGTACAGCAGACCGAATACTCCGATGAAGGCCCACACCGTCACCTGAAAGAAGCCATCGGGTATTCTCATCGATCTCCGGCTAGAGCTCAATTTCAGACCTGAATTATATCGGCGAAGAAACGGGCGGTGCGTGCGGGAAGATAAACGTCATCGAAACGAAATGTAGGGCTAAAGACATTTAAGGACATGTAGGAAGAGCATGAAAGTCGGGAATGATGAATGAGTTCGTATTGTGGCAAACTGGATTCGGACGGCCTGCAAAGTATTACTTCTTCAGTGCACGTACGACGAGTCACAGCCCCCTTCGTACGTAGCTCTGACATAAAGGGTGACGTGATGCTCCTCATCTTTGTAAACAGCGACGCAAAGCTCATTTCCTACGCAGTCAGTGACGTTTCGTTACCCTGGTTTGGGCATGCCCTAACCAGGTCATGACCAGGCCCTGACTGGACCGTGCCGTGCCATAGTCCATCCCCTGGACACTAGATGGCAGGGCAGTGCTACGTCAGTCATTTACCCAGTAGTGAACCATGATGCGTCGTCAGACCCCGTCTTAGTGTGAAGCCTCTATGTACAGATTGTTAGGCTATATTGAAAGTCTATACGAAACATATTACTTCCTCATCGAACTCATGAAACTCTCACTTGATATCAGGATTTCGTAACGTCCTGAGAGCGAAGGTTCGCACCCCGCCTCTCAAATTAGTTGTATGAAGCTCTTGACTTGTCCGTCATTTCTCCGCATTCGGGGAGAAGGGCCCTGTCTATGACAGTCCCACCCTCAAGTCTCAAGTTCACGCCTGATTGGCAAGAAGTCGTTTGTATCGAATTTTTCCGTTTTTAGTTTCCGACGGGACATCTTAATCCGCAAAAAGGTCGGGAATCTGCTGTGTCTTCGCACATTCCAAAAAATTTCTTGACAAACTCAGGAAGCACCAGTCTCCTGGCTTTGTGTCACAAGCTCAAGTCGAGCGTTTTCGTCCGTATTTTAAACTGTTCGCGTAACAACCTATACAACGTGTTCTGGAGGCTGTCTAACGCCATCGGCAATAAAACCGGGAACGACGCGAAAAGCATCAGAATCCCCGACGCGCCACCGACCTCCCAACGATGACTCAGCCCCGCACCGCCCCCAGAACTCCCACGGGAACACCCAGCGCGCCCCACCAGGCCCCACCGCAAAGGAGACACGTCCCTCCCGGCTCTCCCTTCCCCCCTCCCCCCCGCCGCAGCACTGACCCCTTGGATGCACGTGCACACGAGGACGACCCAGGCCCATCCCCCGTCGGTCCCCCCCGTCGACTCGCACTCCTCCGTCTTGCGTTCGCCCCCACAGCCCATCGCTCCAGCACAGAAGGACGACTCGGGAGGCACCGCATGCGACGGGGTGGATGGCCATGAACCAAGCCGTCGATGAAGCTCTCCTCCCTTCTTGCTGGCACGCAGCCAGTTGAAAGAAACTAAATGATCTTCTGACGGAGGCTACGAAGATGATGCTCAATGTGGTCCATTTATAGCTAATATGTATATATGTATACCTACAACGATATCGTCTTTCTTATTGCCCGCATTCGCTTTCTGTGGCAGAAGTAATTCTTTTTAAATCTTTAATTTGTAGTTGATTTTTTTTTTTACTTGGATGCGTGTGTTACAAATATGCTCGCTTTGCGAAAGCTGACCTTATGAAAAAAAGGTCCGTCTATATACGAGGGGTACTCCAAAAGTTAAGCAACCAATGCAGTTAATGAGCTATAATGTCATTCTCTTTTGTGCTCTAGATAGAGGAGCCTTAAAGAAGACGCAAGGTCGGATTGCGCCGTGACCTACATATTACAGTATGATTTTTTTTTCGTAGTTGCATGGCTTCAAGTGAGACTTCCTGCGACCTTACCAGACGGGACAACAGAGTAATCATTTTCTATTGCTCCATGCATGATGAGGGGCTCATGTAGATACGTGCTGGAGCTCAGCTTGGCTTCTCGCATCCGACCCTCAATGTTCATTGCGTGACTGCATCACCTTTTTCACTATCAAATCTCGGTCGTGGATTTTTTTTTTTGAAGGGGGGGGGGAAGGAGCCGTTCCCCGTTCGCCTGTGCCTGCGACACATTATTCGTGGGACTTGCTAAAAGTCCTGCAGAAGAGAAATAAAACTGCACTTGAACTTGAGCAGTTTAAGGAATAGTTTCGAGCGAGAGCCTTGAAGCTGTATATGAAAGGATATTGTAGTCACAAGGCAAAAAAAAAAAGGATCTGCACTTGAAGTACTTTGACGCTTGCCCTGGTGGTTCCGATGGCTCCCGCGGTTGGGAATCCGGCTTGGAAAGCAACCCAATCGAACCATTCCCCTCCGAGAGCGGAAACCGACTGTTTCGAAAGCCCGCCGTGTTCGAGTTGGGAGAGCCCCGAACGCCAGCGTCTCACGTGGGAGAACCCCGGCGGTGGGGGCTGTGTGGGCGACTGAGTGACGAAGGAGGACCAAATCGAGTTTCTCTCTGGATGACATGCTGGTCAAGAATCACTTGGAACCGGAAGCTACGGGTCTGCTGGGGGAGGCTACCGTGGAGGAAGTTGGAAGGGAGGAAGCTTCAGTGATTTTCGATGGTATCATGTTTCCGTCGGTCGCACGACTCTCTTATCCCACGGCATTACCTTGGGGCCGGCGCTTGTTGCAGGTGTGGTGTGGATCGAATCCAATGTCGTCGTGGTCGTGCTGCGGCATTACTCACGTAAGGCATTACCCCTGCTTATCAATCCAGTATGCAGGAATCTTGCTCTATACTGAACCTTGACATTGGGCATAAGGTGTGTCAAAGAGAATAAGAAGAAAAAAACAATTCGAGGTACCACGTCAGTGTTCCCATACCTGGACATTTTGTTCACGTCCCTGCATTATTATATTATTATTTTTAATTTCCAGGTCATTCGAACGACCTTTTCCTTCCTCTAATTACGAACTGCCGGCCGCAAAAGCTATTCTACAAGCCACGAGTAAGAAATTTCCACTACGCAGTTGTTTCTTGTCGTGATGTGTGAAATTTTGGAAGCTCTCGTTAGGTGCGAAGGTTGAAGTTCAGAGACTTGCAGATTTGCGAACCCCACCACCTGTGGCTTTGAAAGGTTTCGTAATCGTGATGAAAAAGAACCCTTTGTTGCCTCTAATTAAAGAGAGAAAGAAAGCAGTGAAGTGACCTTCCACGATATCTGGTCTCGGGATCTCGAGGCCTAGCGGCCGGAACACTGCTGGCACGGACAACCGTGGACTCCCCCGTGCGGGAAGATGGCGGATTGCATATATATGACCAAAACAGTCGGTTGGTTGGTTCGGCTGTCTCGGCACCCAGCTGTGTGAGAGGGTGTTGGTGTAGTGCAACAGTTTCCTGTGACACGTAATGAGCCCTTATATTCTTTGGTGTAGCGTTAAGGTCTCCAAAAGTAGAACATAGACCTTATCTATTTGTAAGCCTAGCCTAGGTATATATCTTATGAGCGACTGGACAAAAGGACATAATAACCACGGTGCTGCCGTACGAGCTCATGATTAAGTCTATAATTAGCCAAACATTAGGTCCCGGTATGGGCTGCAGCATCATATTCAATTTTAGAGATGAGAGATAAGTTATTGGTGTAGCCCAATTATCAGGCTACATGAAGAACTTCTTCATTCATTACTTAATTAGGCTAATATCATGCCCTGATGCTAGCCTAGAATAACCAGACTGATAACGTCACATTCTGCCTTTCCTAATTAGGTAGATCCCAACCACTGTAGTGACAAAGATAATGATTGATTGAAATGAATATACCACCACGAAAGCTACAGTCATCCCCAAGAAGCAATGCGTACAGGGTGCCAGAGAAGCAAGTCATTTCTTTGGCTGCATATCTTTCAGCCACATCATTCCAAAGTGAAGGAAAACAGAATGGCTGCTGTCCAGTTTTATTTGAACGTGCAGCCCCAACTTGGTGGGACCCCAAGTTTGATTCAGAGGTCTTGGAGGAGCAGTACTGGAGGAGTAGCATGCCGATGATTAGGAGAAGATTTCAGTATGGTATTGCATACATATTTGTTGTCACAGTTGCATGGTGTGTTTATTTTGGCATCCTTGCTCAAAAGCACAAGATACCATTGACAATCTCTGGCCTTCTATTAGCTTTGTTCTTGTTTGCCATGTTCTTCATGACAAAAAGTAAGGTGTATTCAACATACCATATTCCTCTGTCAGTCATCATTGCATTGGTACTGGGTATCCTCACCCTCTGCGTCTTCACCATCTATGACTCTTCTGTTCCGACCACAGAAATGACTGCTGATCTCACCACAGTTGGATCATTTTCCATGACACTCATCATCCTCTTGTTGGTATATACTGTCACACCAATGCCAATATATATGAGGGTTCTTCTGGGAGGCATATACTCTGTTGTCACAGAATTTTTTTCTGGCTTCTTTGCATCAAACACAGAATCATCTCTCATCTTTGTTCGGGTGCTGCTTCACGTAGCCATCCATGCAGTTGGGATACATATCCTCATCATGAATGAGGTACGGTCTCGTGGGACCTTCATGAAGATAGGGCAGTCCCTCCTTGTTCGAAGGCAGCTGGAGATAGAGAAGCAGGTTAAAGAGAAAATGATATTATCTGTCATGCCTCCTGCTGTAGCAGAATGGCTCTTCACTGAGCAGGCTCATGGTGAAGAGAGTGAAAACAATGATGGTACATTGTTGTCGTCTTCTGAAGAATGGCCTCTCACTCATCCAATTAGTCCAAGGCCCTCTAATCCCAGTGAATTCCATATTTTCCGGCCTTTTAACATGAACCATATGACAGATGTGAGTATACTTTTTGCTGACATTGTGGGATTCACCAAGATGAGTTCAAACAAGACAGCCAGTCAGTTGGTAGGACTTCTCAATGATCTGTTTGGACGCTTTGATAGTTTGTGTGCACGTGTTGGGTGTGAGAAGATCTGCACACTTGGGGATTGTTATTACTGTGTGTCTGGGTGTCCTGAACCAAGGGAGGATCATGCTCTTTGTTGTGCTGAAATGGGACTTGGGATGACAGTTGCCATCAAGGAATTTGATGCTGACAACAATGAGCAAGTGGACATGCGAGTTGGCATCCACACTGGCACTGTTCTCTGCGGCATTGTTGGTACCAAGAGGTTCAAGTTTGATGTTTTCTCTAATGATGTCACATGTGCTAATAAAATGGAATCCACTGGGAAACCTGGAAGGGTCCATATATCAGCCAAAACCCACAAGTTCCTTCAAGAAAAGTTTTTCTTTGAGGATGGACCAGTTGTGAATGGTAAGCAGTGCTGCAAGGATTGCTTATTAAGCCATTTGAAAATCATAGTTCATAATTGTTGATTTATTTTGTGCTGGTTTTTCAGATATGAAGACGTACTTCATCCTCGGTCGAAAAGAAGAAGGCAACATGTCTGGGGTTGCAAGTTACTGTGCAACATGGCCACGAAGAGATCCAGGCCAGCTTACTGAGAAAAGTGAATCTTTATGGGTGTCTCTCTCATGGCTGGTTTCTTTGAACAATTTATGGTAAATTTGGATATTGTTTCTCCAGGACGTGTTACACTGACCACTGTGGAGGACAGCCCAGTGTATAATGAAAACCTGAATGTTTCTGCCTATGATATCATGTCTGGGAAGGTGGATATTCTGCCTGCCATGGTGAGCTTGACTTTTCCTTCTCTGGAAGAAAGAACAATGTTAGTCAACAATGAAATTATGTTGAATTGTTATATGAATAGGACCAAGAGGGACAGTTGGAACCTGGTCTCAGTGAAGATGCCCTTAGTCCATTGCCAATAGGTTTGTCTTCCAGGAATGAAACTCTAAACACTTCTTGGTCAACTCTGAATAGTCGTAAGGATTCAGGGATTCGCTCATGCCTCTCATCCATACAGGCACCTGTAAGTCATGAGGATTTATCAAGATGAATGTATCTCATGCTTTGGATTTTCAGTCTAAGACATTTATTCAAAGATGCTTGGAGGAGAAATGGATGAGAACAACCCACTAGAAGCACATCGTGCCAGTGGTGGATATTTCACTGCTTCACCTGACTCTTCTACCTTAGATTTAACTCAGAGTAAGTCATGGAAAATGGAACTCTGGCTGCAGAAAAATTTCCTGCTCTAAACCATGATGGTCATTCCAGGTGACTCGAAGCATTGGAATGGGCCTTTTGCTGAGCTCTCACCAGACCTCCCCATATTCCAGCACTTGCGCAAACAATCTGATATACAGCTCATCAGGTGTGTTCAACAAGATACATATAACAAGGATTACTTTCTTCACCCACCACTCAATCCATGGACCCTGAACTTCACTGATCCGACTGTGGAGAAGGAATACAGGCTTCGAGTGCACCGGTATCATGAAGCTGCAACCAACGTAGTCACGTTTGCATCTCCCAAGTTCAGCACATACTTTGATTTTGCCATTGCCTTCCTCATTCACCTGATCACAGTGATAGGGACCTTGGCTGCACTCCATGTGTCAGACCTCTGGATCATTGTGTGTGTGGCTTCAACACTGTGGTACATCCTGGTCCTTGCTATGTGCTTGAAACACCTTTTCCCTTATCCCCGTCTCAAGAATTTCCTCCAGCGCTTCTCCCAGTGGACAACTCAATGGTATGCATGGCATGTGTGTGGAGCGCTGCTTGTCTGCATCCCTGTGATCTCGGTAATGTCCAATGCCCACTGCCAGAATTTAGACGAGTGGTTACCCACATCGCGTTGCTTCTCGTATCTCTTCTTTGTCACCCTTATCCACTTCTGTAACTTCATTCAAATCAATTGCTGGCTGAAGGGGTTTCTGGCCTGCATTTTTTCTCTCATGTTTCTCTTTCTATTTGCACTGAAGGCTTGCCCCTGTCCCTATGGATCAGCTTTCCATGCATTCCATGCAGAGATAGTCATGGATGTCCTCTCCATCCTTTTCCTCATTATCTTCCTCAATTATGAATTTGAAATCAGTTACCGTTTGAGTTTCTATGGGAGCTTATTGGCATCAATTCAGAAAGCCAAGGTCCAGTCAATGAAGAATCAAGCCGATTACTTGCTCAACAATATCATTCCGAAGCATGTGGTTGAGCATTTGAAAAGTGCACAAGGGTACTCAGAAAACCATGTGGATGTTGGTGTGATGTTTGCCAGCATTGTCAATTTCCACGAGATGTATGATGAAGCCTACCAGGGTGGCAAGGAATACCTGAGGGTGCTAAATGAACTGGTTGGGGATTTTGATGAGCTCCTTGATCGTCCAGAGTTTCGTAATGTGGAGAAGATTAAGACCATTGGCAGTGTGTACATGGCTGCATCAGGCCTGAATCCTGAGGTTCGGGCCAAGAATTCTCACCAGTACCGTCACCTCCATGAACTTGTGGAATTTGCCTTTGAAATGCTGGAAGTGGTCAACAGTTTTAACAAGAACCTTCTTGGGTTTCAACTGGTGCTTCGTGTGGGCTTCCATTTTGGAGAGGTAACTGCTGGTGTGATCGGGACAACCAAGCTCTACTATGACATCTGGGGAGATACAGTGAACATTGCCAGTCGCATGGACTCCACTGGTGTGCAGGGACGTATACAGGTCACAGAAAAATGTGTCAATGTCCTTACTGCGTGGTATGACCTGGAACACCGTGGACTCATATATGCCAAGGGCAAGGGAGAGGTCAATGTATATCTTGTCAAAGGAAAGGATGTTGTGTCCATCTCCCCCCCAGGTACTCCAGTGCGATAGTTAGGGCGTTTAATGGTGACTCACCATTCTAATGAAGTGATATGTTACTTGACTAAATTAATAGTCCCAGCAATTAATCATTACATATGAAGTTGCCTGATGGCTGGTATCACTGGGACTGATTTAGATGGACATTGAACTAAATGACATTCAATGCAAGCAATAGGAAAGGAATGGTTGAGTTTTCTGCATTATGCAAATTAGTTGTTGGTTAAAAAATAAGCAAAGAGGGGAAACATTGTTATCCTCTATTACCACTACTAAATTTGGATATATGCAAATAAGGGGTATGTGGGGAGGGTAGTGGTACCAGAAAGACAGCCAATTGCAGCTGTGGCTCTTAACATTGTACCACTGCCTGAGAGAAAAATTGTTGTTAGTTCAACATGCAAGAGTAGTACAAAGGGGTGCCCAAATTCCTCCCCCTGCTTGCAACATGGATTGCTCTCCATTTCAGAGCCATTCCACTCAACTCATCTGGTTCATTTTACTTTTATTTTGCCTTAAGAGGTAAAAAAAAAAAGACTGACATTGACTTTTAATGGATTTATGCCTTTTGCATGCATGTGATTTGTCTTCATGCAAGGCTTCCCAGTTGCTTTTAGGAACCATCATAGAGGTCAAGATGATATAGGTGTTGTTGTGCTGTATACATATCCTCAATGCCATAGATTTCCAAGGAAAAGACAACTTTGGTTGTGCTCCCACTTCAAGAAGAAGCACTACAGAAGAACTTCCTTGTCTCTTGCAGTTGGTGGCATAGAGGATGTGAAGTACAGCAGTATTTCCTTTTCCCAATGATTTCACTTTTAGTAAGGGTCAGTGTCTACTTGCTTTCTTTTTTGCAATATGTGGCCATTGTTGATGTTGCTGTTAACAATATTGCCATGTTCCTGCTGTTTCTTACCTGGTGATGGCAGTTGTTCCCGCTTGCCACTCCACACTTTCATTTCCCTATTAAGCAGTGGAAAAACCAAAGTGTGGTAAACTTGTCTTGCCTTTTGAATGGTGCTTTCGTGGATGGCTCAAGAAGGGCATTGCTGGATTCAACTAGCCTGTGAGCTAATTCCTGTATTATCTAAGTTTTATGAGCAATAGGACTCCTATTCATGAAATATTTTATGCTGGAAGTGCCCTGCTGTTTTGTTCTTGTTGTGCAAAGTTCTGTCTCTTTCCCTCTAGAGGAAATCATGGCATTTTTACAAGTATAAATGTGAGAAAGTGTTCAATTGTGTGCTTAAGCATATTGTGCCTGTTCCTTGATCATATTTTCAACTGCTGTATTAGATGCATTGCTCATATTGCACCGCTCATATGAACCTTATGTTGCAGATTTTTACCCTAGAATATTCACATTCCACTCACCTTTTTTTTTAGTATAATGGACTTTCCTGCTGAGCAGGGATGCTGCCAGGTTGTCGGAATTACAGGGAATATTGCACTCAACATGTATTGTCTGCACTGTCAATTCTACTATATGCATCATCTTTCACTAGTAAATTTTTTGTTTCAGTTAGCAGCATTATTTAGTGAGATATAGTTTTCTTTTGAACATAAATATATGTATTAAGTGATACTACTAAAAGATACATCATGAAAGGATATTGAAACCTTGGAATCTCTGCATTTCTATTCTCAGGTATCAGGTATACTAGATTTTGACTCATTCTGCCTGATCTGCTTTTACTTGAGAGTAAGAGATAATGCTTCAAGAAGTTTCTCATGTAATTCTCAGACATGTAGCATATCGTGATGAATATCTGGTTGAGTCTTTTGACAAGATCCCTATGAAGATCTGCTCTGCCTGGTGTTACCATTCAAGCAGTGAAGGAGCATGGAGGTGGTTTGTTGTCCCCTCTCCATATTCCTCTCTGACACTAATTCATTCAGCTTCAAACAAAGTGCTGTGATCCCATTTGGTATGTCGTGTGTAGTTCTTGTCATGCATCTGATAACCATTTTTTTTTATGGGTGAGTTGTCAGATCTTCAGGGACCACATTTTATGCACTTTCTTTTGTGGTGCATTTCACCTTCATTCATTTAGAATGATGAGGACTATTGAATAGGTTGGGAATTTCACTTTTAAAAAGCAAGAGGTGATGCTATATATATTTTGAGGCATTGGGCTGCCTGTGATGCTATTGCTGTGCGAGTTCCACAGCTTTCCACGTTGGTAGACCTCTTCTCAGATCCTCAATGTTCTGGATTCAGAAAACGTTATTTGTATAATTTTGTGCTATGTGAGTGCTGAACTTCATTATGTTTTGAAGTCTTTTCATACCTCTGATGTAAAGCATGCTTGAGGTTCAGCTTTGTAAGAAACATGTTGGGAGGAACCTATGCCTCAAAGCAGATCATGCTCCCTGCAGATTTCCAGTGATTCCGGGCTTGAAACATGCTGTGAAGTAGAAATCTGTATAGACCATTAGTCCCTATCACCTGTTTGAGAGAGAAAATAAGTGCCATCTATGTGTTCATAGTCTGATACCCCATTTTATATGAGAGGAAAGGAGGCTGGCTCCACCTGAAGCAATCTCCCTTTCTTTCAACTCTCCTATTGGCAAATGGTAGAGCTTTCTTTGTCTCTCTCTCTCTCTGTGGCCATTTCCAGGCCCGTGATTCCTCGTGTTCCCTTCAAATGAGTTTTCTTTGTCTTCACTCATCTTTTCTCTCTAAGCTCATTTGTCCTTCCTTTTTCCTTCTCTTCAAGCATGCAATCTTTTTCATAATGGTGAATGACTGACATAATCAAAAAGATGTGGCCATAATATGTTTTTTTTTGTTGATTCCTAAAAAAGACGAGAGAGAATAAAGTTTCCCCTATTATCACCTGATACTGAGGTACTTCCTGTCATTGGAACAGTGCTGAGATAACACCAAATCCAAAATGAGAAATGAAAAGTGAGGTACACCAACTCATCTGTGGCATTTTCAGACTGAGTTGGTCCTACAAGAAAAATATGCTTGCTTCACTGTCCTGGGTGGCCCAAAAAAGCATGAATTGCTTGTCATGGAGAAGTTGACTGGACATGAGTTTTCATACCAGTTTCCCCTCAGGATGAAAGCAAAATACCATAATCTATGCAAACATAAGAAGCATGTATAAAATTCATAAGTACAGACATGAAGAGTATGTTGAATAGATAGCAATATGTTTGCTTACTCTTATGCTCTTGTCATCAGAAGTTAACATGTAATTTCATTTTGAATTCATAGGCTCAGGAATGTTGAGTAAAAAAAGAAAGTCCTGCATGTTGTCATGATGGTGCAAGTGTGAGAGGAAACGTCATCAGATGTCTTCAGGATCAGATCCTGCAGTTGCACTCAGTATTTCTCTGGGAGAGATTCTTTTGCAGGATCCTTCCAGCCATGAAGATATCTTTGTTGCAGTCAACTGGCCTCACAAGACTAAGCCATCTCTTTTGAGGTCGGTGGTACTGGTGATGTACCTGGATTCTTTAGTTTAGCAACATGTTTTGGGAGAGCTATAATTAGGTTTGATGTGATTTATTGGTTTTATATCATTTTAAATGTTTATATTTCCTCTTGATTATTTATCTTTGAGTTTGCCCAACTTTAAATATTTTAAGTTGAGCCCATGTCCCCAACATGAAAGTGCCATTACTCCTTTGTAGAGGAGATATGTATCAGGACTCCCTGAAACCTGCTGGTTTCCTCATATGTTGCATATCTCCTCTACTAGGTTGAGAGACATTAGAAAGGCATTAGAGGTATTAGGAAGAGACTTATTTATTTCTCTAGTTATATTTGACTTTCTATATCAACTTTTTTTTCCTTCCCTTAGGCCCTTTCATGTTGAGTCAGCTCGAAGCAATGAGGAGCGCTCAACTTGTGAAGAAGTTGTCCCACTTGTGGATATTCTAAGAGTTGAGAAGAGCCTCATCTTGCAACTCCTGGATGGAGAGACCGATGTCCCGTTTGGATCCTGCCGGGTCGCCTTCTCTCACCTTGATGGAGAGGAGACAAGATACTTCCCTGTTTCTGACCAGCATGGGCTCTTGATTGGGCATTTGTTTGTTTGCATCAGATCGTCCCAAACAGAATCTCATGCTGTCTCCCCAAAACATTTGGAGAAACTGAGGGGAGTTTTATCAGACATAAATCAAAATTGGTCGAGTGCTAGAGAAGGTGAGCTGGATCGACTTCTCACATCACTCAAGGACATCAGAGAAGAAATAGGTTGCCCACTTGGAGTACCTGAGAAAGTTTCCAGCAGCATGGAAGTAAATCCCACACAAACAATGGCAATTAAGGAAATCCCAGTGCTGCCATCTCATTCCAGGAAGATTGAGGCTGTAGCTTCTGGTAGAACTGCACCATACACCTCAGGAAACTTTCACCCAAGATTCATCAAGCAAGGTAGTTCTAATAGAGTGAGATAAGGATCTAATTACTGGTACCTTTTCCCATATTCATGGTTATTGTAAAACAGCATGGATCAAATACAATAAAACTGGTCTATTACTATGGTTATAATGTCATGTGAAGATTTTTTAATGTCTCAATTAGGAGTTTTTGTACTGTCAGATACATGGATACTGCAGTCCACTTCAACATGACAACTGCTTTTTTAGCATAGGACCAGATCAGATCCTGCATGTTCAATCAAGTGTTCCTTACTTTTTTTTCATGAAGGTTCCAAGTCTCAAGTGTGTAGCTATTGGTACTTCTGAGGACACCTACAAAAAAGGGTATACAATGTTTTGTGGAGTAATTCTCCCTTATTGCTTGAGTCTGGTTACATAGACATAAGCATGCAGTGACAGGCCTTGAAATTCCCTGTTGCTATTGCCCAAATAAATGTTTTTTGTTCTTACTGCCATCATATTGGAATTAGCTCATATTAAGTCTGCTCATTTCATTAGATTTCTTTGGAAAATCACCAATAGTTAGAATCAGAAAGAAAAAGCACAACTTAAAAATTCCATTTCAGCTTTTGTCACTTATATTTTAGAGAAGAGAGTATCCTGGCTGGAGGAGATCCTTTCATCAAGACAGCTGTGCATAGAGGTACCTTGGGTTTCTCTGAGTGACTCGGCTGTACCCCGCATCACCAAGCCACGCACCTTCACTCTCCAGTATTCCTTACCTGATGACACCTTCAAACCCCCCTCAGTTAGGGTGGCCTCACAAGACCTTCGGGGTCGTGGTAAGCTCTTTTCCTGTGCCCATCTCTCATTGGTTGATGAATATTTTAAATCATGTAGCAATGGCTCATCTTTTACTTATGCAGTGGTGCAGTTCAAGCTGAAGAAAGTCCATCATATGTCTGTGATATCTTTGGAGTCACTGCAAAATGTTGTGATCACATTTTCACTCTATATCCGTCCACTGGGTCAGAGATCCCCTTCACTCCTTGGCCATGTGGAAGTTCCTTTGTCACATTTCATCACAGCTGCCAGCTGTGAACTGGAGGGAGAAGGGACTGTTGTACATCCCCAGAGCGGGGCCAAGGGCCAACTACGTTTCCGTCTTGCCTTCCTGCCTCCTGAGAGGAGAGAAGTTCATTTTCATCCAGGAACTATACACCGAGATATACCTTTGATTGAATCTGTCAAGAGTAATCCTATTTTTGTGACTCATGAAACAAAGAATGCCCATCTTCCTGTGGAACCATCAGACAATATGAGGGTGTTCGAGAAACCTGCTGAGCCGTACCTAGATCTTCCAATGCATCCTTCTGTCCTTAGTGATCATCCTAATTGGCAAAATGTTTTAGCAGCAGGGAAGATATATGACCCAAGTGCCAAACATTCTAGTACAAACATTCCTGAAAACCATGAGATAAGCCTGCAGAGACCAAAGGTAAATTCATGATATCCAATTATGATTTCAGATTGGTTTTCTAGAATTGCAACTGCTCAGTCCATTATTGCTCAAAGCCCAGAATGGTTCAAAACTTTTCATCTGTTTTGAATGGAAGAATGAATATCACACAATATAAGAAACAGTTAAGATGTATAATATGGCAGTTGGACAAACTTGTCATTGGTTGTTCATTTTTTCACAAAGGGCTTTTAGGTGTCTGTTGGCTCTTTCTTATCTAGTGTCTTGAATAACTGCTAACACTTCTGAAAAACCCATGAGGACTCATACTTGGAGGAAAATTTAAGAGGCCCAAGACCCATAGTGAACTAGCAATTTAGTGTCCAGAAATGCATGATATAAATAATAAAAGAAAGCTTTATTATTGTCTAAATGAGTTATCATTTTGCATTTTGCAGTACCTGATGTATCTGTTCATCCACATCCTGGATGGGGATTTTCCTGCTCCTGCTGATGCCAAGGAACTCCCTAACCTGCAGGTAGTTGTTCGCCTCCGTTCTCGTGGAGCAGTCTGGAAGAGCAATGTCCAGTGGTCCACCACCAAACCATCCTTCAATCTTTGCCTAGTGAGTTCAGTGCAGTGTGGTGCTGTGCTGTACTGCACTGCCACCCCAGTCTCGGTGAAGAATTAATATTGAATGATCATGATAAAAACTAGACTGCCTTCCAATAAGGTCTATTTTGACTTTGTGGCTACAACACTAGGATGTGACTAGCTGACAGACTTTTTTTATTTGCTAAAAATGGTTTTTCTCTGTAAATGCCACAGTTTATATTCCATAGTTTTAACACTCTTAAGCCTCATTCAGTTCTGTAGATCTCAATTATTCAATTCAAATTTTGTAGAGGCAACCAGTGTTAGGAGGGGAAAACTTGCAGGGAACCCATTGCAGTGTGGAGGTGTGGGACCAAGCAGGTCCTGGGAAGGAGCACCTTTTGGGCATCCTCCTTATCCCCTTGGATAGCCTTGCCCTTCCCCTTCCGGTGATTTTACAGCTGGAAAATGAGCAGGTGAGTATACATATGAATTTTCCACTTGCAGCACTTTCTTATATTTGTAGGTGTGACCACCAGTACCAGGACAACTACTTTACTGTATTTTCTCAGATGGAACCAAGTTTGATCAATGATGGCCATTATTTTCTGGTATATCTGATTCATACATTAGGATTAGCCTAAATATAGAGCAAAAAAACAAAAGCTGAAATTTTAAGTTTGATACAATTGCATCTGTCTGAATTGTTCATATTTATGTGGTCCTCATATCTAAGTAGACCTTGGCCCACAATGACTTTCATCCTAAGAACAAAAGGCTGACTGCAACTTTTGTTTACCTCATAAAATTCAAGCATCTCTTGCTTTTCTGCAGTTTCCACTGCTAGCATATGATCAGTATCTGCCAGTCACAACCCCTGAGACAGGGGAGGAAGCAGGAACTCTCAACATGGTGATTGGGCTGGGAACAGCTGACCAAATCAAACATTTTCTTCACCCTTCTTCAACCACACCCATCACATCTTCTCTTCAACAAGTCCCTAATCATGTAGTTCAGCCTGAGGTGAGAATCCAGAGCTATTTCAAATTTCCTAATTTCATTTGTTCCCACCTTCGATTTGGCGCTTCTTTTACTTCAGAGGATGCAGATAAGGATAAGGTAGGGATAAGACAGATTTTTGACAGAAAAAAAAAGCTGCGAAGTTTTGACTGTCTTTGAACTCCAAGTAAAACTGAAGGGAGAAATGTAGAGGATGTAAGATAAAGAATATGATGCACATGTAGGGATTGAATGAAAAAGCAGGAGGTGCAAGTTCTCAAAAAATGGGAAAAGGAGTTAAACCAAAACTTCCATGAATGTGAGAACTGAGAAATTTACTAATGGGACAGGTTGCTTATTTCAAATTCAGGAACTGTTTTGTTTTTGAAAATTATTCTTTGATAGTTGAATGAGCAGACACTCTTCATGTGATGTTCATGCTTATGACAGTTGCATGTAATGGATGTTTTGTTCTCAAAATCTCTATTTTTCTGTAGGTTGAGGTGAAAGACAAAGAAGAAAGTGTACCATTAACTGCAAAAGTGGTGGTGGAAAAAGACTGCCAGACAGAGATAGATATGCCCTTGACAGAACTTGGAACCAACACTGATCAGAATTGGATGGAGCGTTTCCTTGTCTTGGCAAGACAGGTCAACCCCCAGTCTCAAGAAGTGGAATCCCAATCTAGCTCTATGTCCATGATTCCTCATGATGACGGTCCAAAGAGAGGAGTGGTAAGAGAGATGCCTGAGAAGGATTCAGAGAGACAGATGGACAGAACAGGAGGAGCAGAAGACATATTCCCTGCACTAGTGGAAATACACGAGGCAATGCATTTACACCTGGTGAATCCCGGTGGGAAGATCTGCATGCTTTATGTCTCCATACCCGGTGGCACTGATGTCAGACATGAAGTGCATTTCTCATCCCTTGTACCATCTCGTGTGGATCCCATCTGGGATTGGAAGAAAGTGGTCTGGCTTGGCCTTAGTCATCTGCAAGAGGTGGAATATTTTTATTTTCATTCATGACAGATGTTGGTTCCTGTGCACAAGCAGAGATTATCTTACCCATGTGCATGTATTGAACATGTATTTTGAATGGAAATCCCAAAATTAAACAGAGGAATGGAAAAATTTCTCTCACATAACAGGATGATCTTGGTTGGTGTACAGGACCCAGTGTTCCTGCTTTATGCAACTTCCTGTACCTTCTTTTTATTCTATTTACAGGAAAAACCATTGATCCTGAAGGTATGGGGAGGAGTAGATGCAGTTGTGAGGAGTGATGATGTGGTGCTGGGCTTTGTGTCCCTAGATCTTACCACTCTCCTACATGGTTTTAACCAGATCAGTGGGTGGTACGACATCACTGACATAAGGGGAAGAGTCCAGGGGCAGCTCCGGGTCAGTCAGTCTCTTCCATTCCATTGTTACTTACAGGCCATCATAAATACTGTACAGAGTATAAATACAGAGTGGATTAACACAGGCTCACAGGCTAATCCACTCTCTGCATTTCACTTTCTTGGTGCATATGCAAGCACCAAGTTCTTGGTACATTGGGTTTCTTCGGAAAGAATCAATATCATTCCAAGCAAGCTTCAAAAGAATCTTTTCATATTTCAGAATTTAGTGAGAAAGTGTCATTGTAAAATCTTACTTGAAATATGATTGTTGTCCTTCCTTTGTGCCATGTAACAATTGATGATTGTTGTTTCAAGATTAAATTACCTTGTACTGTATGTCATTGCACAAGAATCAGTGGGCTAATGCAATGGCAAGAGCTGCCCTTAGCCATTATTGACTCTTATGCAATGTTATATAATATGTTTATGAGTACAATTGAATTGTGGAGAGGAAAATAAGATGGTCCATCACCTGCTGCAATAAAATTTTGCTTAATGGCCTAATGAAATATAATAATAATTAACATGAAGCAGCACTCCATTCATGCCCTTAGTTTCTTCACATTTATAATTGCTTCTCATGATGGTTTGATGCAGTGGTGACTGTCTTTCAATAGGTGACTGTTACTCCAATGGATGACAAGAGACAGAGGCCTTGGCTCCTGAGGACACAAACTCCGATGCTCCCGCAGACGTTCAATAGCCATGATGCACTTGGGTCAGACTCTTCGACAAGAACCTTCCAGATGTCACAGCTCAAGTCAGATCTTTAATGGTTTCTTTTTCACTGGTGTCTCAGACTGCTTCAATTTCATGCAAGACTTCTTTTCATAACAGGAAGGTGCTGGACAGTCTGAACCACACGATCAGAAGTTTGCACGAAAGGCATGAAGTCATGCACAATTCCTCGCTACCGGAGCTTCCTGTGGGAGAAATCGAAGATGTTCTAGGTAGCAGTGAAGATAGGGAATCCCTAGGCAGCCAAACGATGTCCATCGCCACGCAACTGGATTCTGAAGAATCGCTTCCATCTCTGGGCCTGTCGAGATCGGACGGCTCACCGTACCAGAACATGGGCAACGAAGACACGAACACCCCGAGGCAGTTGTTCGACACGAGCACCCAGACGGACCTGGAACACGAGCTCAATCCCCCACCGTATTACATGGACCCGATCTCGTCCGTGATGAATCAAGTTCTCTTCAATTATGGGGTGGACATGGGTCTCGGGAAGGCGTATCCACATGCCGTGCAGTATCGGCCCAGTATAGTGGGAATGGGTGCCGGTGTCAAACGTGAACAGATGGCATATGGTGAGGCTGCTGCATATCCAGAGATGCCTCAGTCGGGAGACAGGAGCTCGGACGTAGGGCTGCGCAGGGAGTATCTCGAAAAGAGTTGTCAGATGTCATCTTGCGATAGTCAAGGAGAAACCTCTGATCTCTGCATGTTGGAGGAATCTCATCCAAACCATGAAATGCCGTGAACGTCTATGACTTTCTGAGACAATGGGTTTTTTTATTTGACCTTGATGGCTGAGTCACCAGCTTTGTTCATAGAGATAGAGATGAGTTTCTTCTGCTGCAGATTTCTCTATAACCAACTGGTAGCAATGTCCTCAGGAAGTTTTCGTCATTATTTATGTCTTGTACCTGATATTGGACCTGAACTCTTGCCCTTGATGGTTTTGAGGAAATGAAAAAAGTTTTTTACATTCCATTGTCTTTTTTGTCATGAAATTTGAACTTCCAGCTTTTGATGGTGTATTTTCTTTGCTTTGTGAAAAGGGATAGTAAAACCATAAAGAATTACAACCAAGTAAAACCTCGTTAATCCGAAATTCAGGGGACCAAAAAAGACCGACTTAGAAATAAATGGGTTAGAGTCCGATTTACCTTTTTTTTTCATTTTGCATTACTATTCTACCCACATTCCCCCGAACTGTAATGCGACGTGCGTAATAAAGGAAGACCCGGTTTAAATTTTTTGTATTTACAATCCAACGTTAACACCAAAAAAATTGCCAACAATCAACACAAATATGTAACACGAGCGAAAATCTATATTTAGAATTCTTCTGAATAGAAAAATGAAATTTCCAAAAAATGGCAATTAGCTGGCCTTGCAGTCGCTCATAATGCGAGTTCTTGGACAGAAGTTCATCTTTGGGTGATAGGGAATATGCCCTTCGAAATAAGCGAATACGTCCCTAGGAGTTTATTGCTCACAGAACCAGAAAGTACCTTCGAATTTTAAAATATCTGGATTTAGATTTATCCATACCATGAAGCATACACATAACTATCCTCTTGGAAGGGGAACGCGGACGATTTCGAAGTATCCAGTACTTCGAACTAACCAATATCGAATTGACGAGGTTTTACCGTACTTCTTTTCCAAAACGTTTTCTCCGGCCATTTTCAATTTGGTTCAGAAGCAAGATGGATCATAATTTGTGGGAAAATGACATAAAAGAAGTAATTCCAATATAAAAGTACTCCAGGAGAAATGGAAGTACCTCGTACGAGTCCTCATTTTGAATTGTACTTAAGGATCAAGCCTGAATGCCGAAATCTCCTTCATTTAAGAATCTAAGCTCTTCAGCTTAGAGGCCCTTTCATCCCGCCCAAGCGAGGTTTCAAAACATCCAATGCTCCATTCAAGTGTTCGCGATGTCAAGTGCCTCTTGGCCTCGGACCGGCAGCCTCCAGCCTGAAAAGAACGGGGACTCCCGTCACCGTCGACTGCATCCTCTTCCCGCTGGGAGTGGATTGGCACTTACTGGGAATTCGCAGGGCGAATTCGGGGCAACGTCCCAATAAGCACAAAATTTTACCGTCGATCTTCGATCTCGTGGGTTTTTGTGAAATTGTTTTTCGCTGCAGATGTCCCCTGTGCGTAACTATAAACGCGTTTGCAGCTGTTTTTTTTTTCCTAAACCCGGTATATTCAAGTACCAAATCGCACTTTTTTTTTCTTCCTTGAGGCTCCAGCGCACGTGCAACAATTGAATAACTAAACAATGATAATATCAATAGATAATATCGAGTTCGTTCCACTCCCGGAACTTGGAGCGCGGATTTCGGGAACATATTGCGCTACCTTTGATTTTGCAATTTCTGAAATTTTGCTCAATTCAGCGGCAAGCGATATTTCGCGAATTTCCTGGCGAGGCTCGGTTAAAGTTCGCAGTCAAAATTAAAGCTGTGAGATGAGAAATTCGAAGAGCGACGGTTGGATTTCCGCATGGTGGCAAAATAGAGGAGGAAAAAAAAAAAAGGTTCGTTTTTGGAGGGGAGGCGAGAAGGAGTGAGAGATCCACTCGGCCGTTTTTTTAGTTTCGTGGAAAGAGGAGAGACGATGCAGTGACACAGGACTATAGCATCACTGGCTCACGTTTGGCATCACTGCTAGTCGTTCCGGCGAGCATGGCCACCGCCGTAGAGTGAGAGAGCGGCGTGGACCTTTCCCAGGCGATCCTTTAAGATTTTCTGGTTTGGGGACTTCAGTGACTTTAGTTAGTGGAGGTTTTTCGAGTTCAGTCGCGTCCTCCGCACATTAGAGTTGACCAGGGATCATTTCGGCCCAGAAATCTTCGTAGTTTGGCTAAGGAGGAGCACTTCGAGAAGTGAGTTCGACGCAGTTTGTGATTGAGAAAAGCCTAAAGTGAGCAAATTTTAGGCCCACATCGACATTAGGTTTGGGACCCGGCTGAGGAGTAGGCCTGGCTCTAGGCCAACGTTTTGTACGTCCGAGTGAAGCCAGCTTAACGTTACGTCACATGGTGTAACGCTCGACAGTCTTCTCGTGAAACGTCGGCAGCAGATTCCCGTCGTTCCGATTGCAGTCTTTCTGATTTCCGATTTTGCGATCCGCTCGTTCCTAAAGCTGGCGCGATCCCTGCCTTTGGCCAAGACGTAAAACGACCGAAACCCGAGGGAATCACGCAGTGGCGTGCCCAGGAAATCCGAATAGGGGGGGGGTTGCCATATGAAACACTGATTACCCACCCTAATGG
>CAJPEV010004286.1:0-23402 GCA_905338385.1 Darwinula stevensoni | reverse complement strand
TTTGGTAACTGAATTTCTTTGCCAGCATGACAGGTAGATTCATGTCAACTGCATTGAAAAGCAGCCAGTACCCTCTCAACTTCAACCAAGTCTCAACGTTTCAACCTATTCTCAATGTTGATACAACGTTGTTGTGCCGAATGGGTTCTCTCATGTACTTTCCAGAGATTTCGACAACACTGCTCACCCTGAATGCCGCGAAGAGACTGGGAATAAGTGCGAGCTCATGCTTTACCCAGTTCAAACCTCGTTATGCTCCTTTCATATGTGCGCCTAAGTAACTGTGTTCACACTCGCTTGCATTGAGCACTTAAAGTTGTCCCTACAAGATGAAGGTCAGGGGGAAGAGAGAGAGCAGCAAGGAAGAGGAGACAGAGCACTCCGAAATGGTGGGATCTCCTGACGTTAGCCTTGCTTCAGGTGAGAGGAAAAAGTCTTAGGCTAAGCCTAACTCTGCGAAATTTTGCCATAAGGTCGTTCTTCAAAGTGGTATGGGTAAAAAAAAAAAAGAAAAAAATACACTTGACACCATAACATCATTTATTAACAAAGAAAACTTAGAATTAGCCTGTCTTCAAACCATGAAATTGATAGGGACTCCTTAGCCCCAGCTATGACAGTAAAGGAAACAATTATGTACCTTGTGAAGTAGTCTAGGGTTTTTCTAAATTTGTTGGCATTTCACTCCAAACTAAAATTTGAAATCTCCACTCCCTGAAGCCATGAATGAGTGAGAATATTAATTACAAGAAAGGAATAAGAGGTCATTTTTTTATCATCTGAAATGGATGGCAGCTTGGGTTCTCCCATGCTAGTGATAACCTCAGATGAGCTTAGTTGTGAAGACAGGTTGCCAAATTTTCAAGTTTGAGAGATATTCCAAGTTGAACATGAAAAGAAATATGCATTTTTCATTTTCAAATAGCTCTTGGAAAATGTTGCATCTATGACTTCTCGGGCACATTCAACACTGGCACAGAATAGCCTTGTTTACTTCTCTTAGTATTGTCTTCAAGGAGGAAATACCACATCTGAACAATTTTTTCATAAACAGATTCAACAGCAAATGAAAGTATTTGCACTACTGTGCGAAATGCAAATGAAAGTATGTGCACTACTGATTGAATTTGGAATTTTTAGTCAGTTCCTACAACAGAATATTGTTTTTTTTTTGTGTTAGATTCATTTTTCATTTGTAATGTTGTTAAATGTATCTTATTTATAGGGATGTAAACTTATGGGTAATGAAGGGGGCATTGCTTACAAGTATATTACCTGTGATTTCTTGTAACTTATTATCATGATGAAATATGGAATGGGATGGATATATGCAAGTTGAATGCCACAAGTGGCTGAACATTTAGTAGACTAAAGGGAGTCCTTGTCAGACATTTGATAGCATTCCCATGCTTCCTGTCATGATGTATCCTGTTTTCACTGGCCTGGAGAAGGTGGTGGCAGCTTCAATGCCACTCTGGCCCAAGGTCCTTCATCACTGCACATCAGGCTGCCAGGGCCAATATGGCAGGTGCAGTTGAGGAGCATCATACCTTTCACACAATGAAGCATAGAATGACCTATACTTGAAGTTAAATGAATTAGAGACAGAGATTTAAATTATGTGAAACTGCATAAACAAGCTTGCTTTAAGTAATTCTGACTTCAAGGTCAGGATCAGTGCTTTTGATGGGTCACTGATCCTGACTATTGACTATAGTAGTGACCTGTTTTATTACTATATCTTTGTCCTGAGGACAAATTTCATGTTTAAAACTATTCACTGCCTCCTGTCAATCTTACTCTCACAAAGGCATGTGCCGGTAAAGTAATGACTTATATTCAGTGTCAGATGTTTTCATGTAAGTATATCTCAGGCTTTGTATTGGAGACCTTGAATTAATTGTTTCTTGAAGTAGACTTCATCACCATGCAACAAGGTTTGGTATGGATGGCTATGTCTTTAAAGTATTTAGGCTTGGGGATCAAAGTTAGGACTCATATTCATGAGTCCTAACTTTGATCCCCAAGCCTAGCCAGAACTTTGTTTCTGAAGTAATTAGTCTATGGATCTTTATGGATTTGTTACATTTTGTTGCTTGGTTTTGATGCTTTTCTCTGTGCTGGTATTAGGACGATCAAGAAGACAGGTGACAAGTAGCAAGAGCAGCCGCATAGCTGCTTTCCAGAAACTCAAATTGAAGAAGGAGAAGGGAGAGATGAACAAATATGAGTTGAGTGATGTTGACAATGTTTATGAGGAAGTGGATGAGAGAGAATATGCCAGGAGAGTCAAGGACCGGACTGCTGATCATTGGCTTGTTGGAAATGGTCAAGTTTTCATAGCTCATTTTAGGCTTTCATGTTATTTGTTAACTTCAGAATTCATGTATGAATTTTTTCATAATTTAACCATGTGTTGGAATCCTCATTATAGATGGAATGTATGTGGAGGATGGGAGGGAGATATTTGATGAAGAAGAAGAAGAGTATGAAGAGGTGTACAATGATGGAGACGAGAAAAAAGATTCTAAAAAGAGGAAAAAAAAAGAGAAAGTTCCCCCTCATGTTGCAGCCTCAGCATCTCATGATGTCAGAGACATGCTCATGAAAATGCCATCAAAAAAAAAGCAGGTCAGGTTTGGTAAATTGCTTCAATTTGCCAAAATTGGCAATTGTGGCTTCTATCTCTTTTAACTAAGTTTCAATAGCCTGTAGGCTCCAGGATATTTTTCTTAGAGTTGGTCTTGTTATTCTAGGGGGAGTGTACCATAGCTGGAAGGTCAGGAGATGATGAGTCCTTGATTGCAGATATCATGAAAGACATCCACAGCTTTTCTTCTTTGAAAGGGAGAGAGAAGTCTAGAGGAAGGCAGCCTCATGGTCAAGCAGATGTGAGCTTCCCTATTTCTTTTCTAAGATCATTCTTCATTCCTTTATCATTATGTGAGAATGATTTTCTAAAATAGAAGAAAGTGAAACTGGAAGAAACTCCACAGAATATTCCACAACTAGATATGAAATTTACAAAGGTGAGGGATGACCTAGCTTCTGTCTGCTCCTGATCATAAGCCATTGAAAATTTTGAGGATTGTGTATATTGTGTTTGTTTGTCTAGAGTCAGCTCAGGACTCAAGAAAATAACTGTCATTCAACCCTTCCCATCACCACTGAATCTAACATCTCAGAAGAACCTAAGACAAGCATGGAAGTATGTCATGTGTCTCCTGAGATGTCAGAGGACTTTTTTGATGAAGTAAGTTTTTCATTTCAAGATTATTTTTTAAAATGCTGTGGGATGAATGTTTTAACATCATTACCTTCATATTTTACCAGGGGATTGGTTGTATCGCAACAGTATTTAGTAGTAAGTAAAATCAATTCTTTTGGAAGTTGTGAGAAACTGGTGAATCTGAAATTTCAGCAGTCAAAGTAAAATTGCCTCTGGGGTATGCCCCCTTAAAATTTCAGATGAGGGGCAAAGTGATAAAAACCAACTGGTTAATAGCTAATAATTTAATTCATCTCAATAGGAAAAGAAACTGAATATTTTGTAAGCATGTATGAGCAAAATCCAAAAACAGATGGAACATGAACTGATAGCCTGTTTCTAAACTAAAGATTTATCCTCTGCTATTTTCTTGTTCTAATAGCTTCTTGACATAGTTTCTCCATGAATCTTTGCAGGATCCTTTCCAGACAAAGAGTGTGGAGCCTATAGTTTCAACTGTTCATGCTACAGAGGATCAATCTTTCTCTAAGTGTGTTTTATTCTCTCACTTCAGTTCGTTTCATGAGAGATCTACTGATGTGTTATATCTTACTCTTCCTAAGAATGAAGGAGCTTGTTCCAGAACACCTTGAATTGGAATTCTTGAAAGATAGCATCTTGCCTGTTGAGGGTTTGGAGAAGCCAGTTGCAATTAACCAGGGAACCTTGCCTTTCCTCATGAATGATGATGGAAAGAAAGTGTTGCATTTCTTTTGGCTTGATGCAACTGAGGAGCCCTTCACACAACCAGGAGTTGTATACCTCTTCGGGAAGGTTCAAGTTGAGGGGGAAAATGTCAGTGCATGCATTGCTGTTCATCAGATTCCACGACGCATCTATCTCCTCCCCAGAATCCAGGTTTTGTTTGACAAATATATGTAAGTTCTCATCATGTTGTAGAGGAGGTTTCATCTTCCCGTTGTCTTTGTTATCTATTTAGGATGGCAAAGAAGACCCAGTTCCAATGGAAGATGTTTACAAGGAATTTAGTGAAGTCATTGCTCCCAAGTACAGAATCCAGGAGTTCAGGTCAAAAATCTCGTGGAAGCATTATGCCTTTGAACATCTTGATGTTCCTCGTCAGTCTCAATACCTTGAAATTGAATACTCTGTGAGTACCCCAGTCCTTACTTAGAACCATTGAGGTAAGATTTTTTTCAATTTTTTTTGTTCAATCAGGCCAACAATGCAGCCCTTCCAACGGACCTGAGTGGGAAGTCCTTCAGTCATATATTTGGAGCTGATAGTACAGCCTTGGAGACCCTTCTTCTTCACCTCAAGTTGAAAGGGCCCAGTTGGCTATATGTTGAAAATGTTCAACCTGTTCAACAAGCCATCTCTTGGTGCAAAGTAGAAGTGAGTGTCTCTTAAATATTCTTCAAGACTTCATCATAGGTGACTGAGATATGCTTGTCACTAGGGTTGGATGAATGGATGGAAAGGGATAGAAGTAATGAAGGAGCAGAAGCCACCACCCCTCATTGCAGCTGTCAGCCTGGATCTGAGAGCTGCTGCAAACCCCAGAACAAAACAGCATGAAATTGTCTCAGCTGCTGTAATGAGTTTTCCAAAATTCCCACTTGACACTCGGCCTACGCACCTCCCACCAGCTGCTCATTTTGTTGGTCAGTTCTTGGTTACTGGAAGCATGGATTTTTAGTTGCATATGTTCTCAATATTTTAAATGGTGGATTCCTGCAGTGGTGACCCATCCAGGTGAGACACCATGGCCATGGGATGCCAAGAAGGTCTTAGGAGGAATCACTTCCACTCAAGTAGTTATGAAGGGGTCAGAAAGAGAGCTTCTAGCATATCTCCTGGTCAAGGTGAGTCTTGACACAATCTTGTGTTTATATTAGAGATGCTACAATATTGAATTCTGTTCAATATCTGATATACCAACATTCTGAAGTTGAAGAAAAAAAACCTTATTTGTAACCTGGTCCTATATACTGGGTGTCTGCAAATTATCTATACATTTTCCAAGTCATGTTACATAAAAATGAATAATCATAGAAAGGTAAACAAAAACCAAAATATGCAGAAATACTTCAAGTTTTATGCATTATGGATACCAAGTTCACATTCGTTCTGCTGGTGACAAGTCATCTAAACAAAAATGGTGGATTTTACTGGAGCTGAGAAGGCATCTTGGGTTTTTTTGGTTTGAAGAAACACACTCAGTTGTGTTTCTGTCTGAAACATTGTTTTAGTATGAAGTATGGGATGGAGACCCTGTAAAGACCAAAGATTTAACCTTAGCACTAACAGGTAGCTGAAACTGGGTGTCTTTGTTGCTGGAAAGGTGGTGCAAGACTGAGGATTGGCAAGGACACTGTTGAGAGGGTACTGGCTGCTTTTCAATGCAGTTGACATGAATCTACCTGTCATGCTGGCAAAGAAATTCAGTTACCAAACACAACCGTCTGGAAAATTTAGTGGAAGATGCTTATGTTAAGGCCATACGAGTTTTAGTTGCTGGAAGTCATAGCAGAAGGTGACAAAGGGAAGCAATTTGATTTCCTTGTTTGTTGTCCCTGTTTCAATGAACTGCTTATGCCAAGCATAAATGGATGGTCTTGCTCCTTTGGCTCCTTCCTGTACTTTTTATGAAAGTGACATTTCACTTGTGAGAAATTTTTTGTATCTTCAAACCAAAAAACACACAGTATCTTCTCAACTTCTGTAAAACCTGCCATTTTTGTTTACATGACTCCTGCATGCCACCAGCAGAAGGAATGTGAACTTGGTATCCATGTGGCACAAAAACTTAGTGTTTCTGCATATTTTGGTTTTTGTTTCACCTTTCTATGATTATTCATTTTGAAGTAATTTGACTTGCAGATTGTAAAATATTTGTGGACACTATATATTTCCACACATTTGAGCCCTCAGAATTGATTCCAAAGAAGACATTCATAATCAAAATTTGTAGCATGAGAACCTTGTTTATTGCAAATATTTAGATTCCAAAAAAACAAGAGAGAAAACAAGTACACTGAGTTTTATTAGGGATAATGAAAAACTAGTTCTTTTGAATGAAGGACTAGTTCCTAAAAGGTTCATGACACTCACAGAAAATAAAATCACAACTCTAAAATAGGAGCACTATATTGTCAAAAGTATTCAAACAAGCCTTTTGCTGATACAAGGGGTATCTGAAAAGTTTCCACAAACATCTAATAAAGCTAAACCATTGTTCTTATTGCTACCAATATTGGTAAACTTAAACATCACACCAACCTTAGCCCTTGTCCCTTTCAGACCTGAATTAACACCACTATCGGAATAATATACTTTTTTGCATTTTTTAGCTCTTTTGCTACTTTAAATTTCTATGTCCTATATATTGTTTTTATATTTTATATAAATTTACCTAATCATGCTATCCTAATCCATTACAATTTATATCTTTAAAAACTTCTTCCCCCAAAATGCATACCCCCAGGGCATGTACCTTCTTGGTACACATGTACCTTTTGGGATGCAGAGTTCAGAAAAAATCAGACTTTAGAGGTACATGCCCTGGGGGTATGCATTTTGGGGGAAGAAGTTTTTAAAGATATAAATTGTAATGGATTAGGATGGCATCGAGAGGCTTCACTGGATGTCCTGGGTTCGCTGGTGTAGTGGTAGCACACCTGACTGGCAATCAGGAGGCTTGGGTTCAATTCCTGGCTGTTCCTTGGCTCTCTTTTGGCCTCATGCCTTCCAAGTTGTGTTACTCATTCCCCCTCTGTGACAATATTTTTGCTTTAGTAAAACGGAGAGACATGGTTAGCTGAAACCTGGCATGGACATGCCTACTGAGATGATGAGTTCAGGAAAAATATAAAATGTTAGATCCATGCCCTGTGGGGGCATATTTTTAGGGGCCAACGTTTTTCAAGTAATTTTTTTTTTGCCCTGGCATATTGAGCTGGTGTGGAAAGATGAAACTTGCTGGATCAGAAAATCAAGAAAATACGCCTTTTGCAATATATGTGCCTTGAGGCGTTTTAACTGAGAAGTACCTTTTTTTTTCTTTTTTTTTTACGGAAATCAATCCTTAGAGAACTACATGCCCTAAGGGAGATGTTTTCAAATAATTTTTTTTTTTTTTTTTTTAAACTGATGAACATGGAAAGCTGAAACTTTGCATGAATGTGACTACTGAGACAAGGAGTTAAAGAAAAATGTGGGAGTATGGAAATGGAAAGGTGAAACTTGGCATACGTATAAGTGACATGGTATTATTGAGTTGAGGGAGTATTCAGCTTTCATGGTGCATCCACTCTGGGCATAGCTTTTGGGTGCATTGGCTTTTCCAAACATGTTTTTTCACCAGCGAAAAGGGCAAACGTATAAGATTGAAACTTTGTGGGCATGTAGTTCTCTAAGGATTGATTTCCGTAAAAAAAAAAGAAAAAAAAAGGTACTTCTCAGTTAAAACGCCTCAAGGCACATATATTGCAAAAGGCGTATTTTCTTGATTTTCTGATCCAGCAAAACAGAGGGTGCTAGAAAGTTTAAACCTGGCAAAGAAGAACCTGATGTATCTCTGAGTAAATAAAAAAATTCTACTTTTATTATATATAAACGATCGTGAGTATCTGACTGACATAAGTCGCATGCTGAGTTGAGGATTTTGGTGATACATGCCATAGGGCACACCTTTCCGGGGAACATATTTTCAAATAGTTCTCTTTGTTTCAATCAAACGGAGACACGTGGAAAACTGAAACTTGGTGAGAACGTGACTGCTGAAGCACTGAGCTCAGGAAATATGTCAAATTTCCAAAATATTGGAATTTTTGGGGGAATATTTCTTGGGGATGTTACGTTTTCAAAGAATTTTTCATATCCTAGCGAATCGGGCAGAAATAGAAAAGTAGCAACTGGCACACGCATAATGGACGTGATGTTGATTTAATGAAAAATTCAACTTTTGTTGTGCGTCTCCTCAGAGCACAGCTTTTGGGTGGGTCGCTTTTCCAAATACATTTTTTACTGCCTTAAAAAGGGGAAACGTATAAGGCTGAAACTGGGTGGCATGGAATTCCCTGAGTCTACATTTCAGAAGAAGAAAAAAAGTTCTTTAAAACTAATCAGGGCACTTTTTTTAAAGTCCCATTTTCCTGAAATTTTTTTTGATCCAACAAAACAGAGACAGAAAATTTAAACTTCCCTCAGAAGTACCTATTTGATGGCTGAGTACAAGAAAAATCCTACTTTTGAAATATGTCCCCTTAGTGTAGATTATAGGAGGGAAGTATTTCAACATGTATTCTCCACCGTTACAAAAAGGGACAAATGAAAAGATTTCAAGTTAGGCACACTAGAAATAATATAAGTAATGATTTTGATAAAAATGAAGACTTTCGTCCCCATATGTCACATATTTCAATGGGGACGCACGTTAAATACGTGTTTGCCATTTCGCAAAGAATAAATGAATTAATCACTATCCGAGGTAATGGAGTGCCGAAGGCGCAATCATAGGGAGTTTGTTTGCCCTAAGGGCAAACGAACTCGCTAGTATTATATAAAATGCATGTAATTAAATAACTGAAGATTACTAAACTTATGCTTGAAAGAAGGCCTTTTGATGGAATTGAGCCATGCATAATTGTGCCCATTGTAATGTAATATGGGGCACAAAGTCACAAGAATCCCAAGAACTTTCCATAGATATAATGAAAATGAAATGTCCTTTGGAATGGATGCCAGGTCTGAAAGGGTTAAACAAATCACTGTTTGAATCAATGCACTTCTCCCTCTGGAGGGTAACGATTGTACACCCCTTCTGTAGAACTCTGTATCTTCTTTTAGCTGACATTCAAAACAATGAAAGTTATCACGAAATTTCAGTGGACTGAATGCCAGCTAGCCATCTTCTTGCTTCCTTTGACAATCATCAGTTTGGTCAGTTAAAGGAGAAACTTTGTGTAATATGCTTCCTCAATGAAGACCATGGTTACATTACCAAGAAACAGGTTTCTACAGTAGGGGTATGCAATCGTTACCCTCCAGATGTTAGAAGTGCATTGATTCAAACAGTGATTTTTTTTTTAGGGCTTAGGGAGGTTTGATGTTTCTGTGTACTGATTTTGGTAATGGTGTAAACAATGGTTAAGTTTTTGTTAGATGTTTCTGGAAACTTTTCAGACACCCCTTGTATCAGTGGAAGGAGGTTTGTCCCAATACTTTTGGCAATATACTGTAAATCAGATTCATCCAATTTTGGCCAATACAACAGTTAAAATGTCATTGCATCTCAAATTGTCATGGAGTCCCATGCCGCTGGATGCATTGATGACCTTGTGGTGGCCATTAATAATTATGAGCATTTAGTATGGTCTTGCTGCATTCTATTTGCTCCATGGATCATGTGCCTTGTCTTATCCTACACTTTATTCTGCCATAAGCAGAGACAGATATAGAGGTCCTAGAATCCAGCTGCATCCAAACAAATCAAAGTGAATGTTAAAAAATTGAGAAGTGACATTGTAATGATAAGGATGTCAGTGAGAGGCACAAATGAATGTCCTGGGTTCGGTGGTGTAATGGAAGTACACCTGACCAGCAATCAGGAGGCTTGGGTTCAATTCCTGGCCATTACCATGACAACATTCTTGGTTGTATACCCAGGAATATTACAGCATTTGGCTGACTTTAGAAAAATTAAAATCACTTCTTTTGTCATGAATATAAGTAGCAAAGCAATTTCTAGTTCCATCAATCAAAAAGTTCAGGGACTGAATTTTTTATGACATTGTTGTGACTCTTTCTGAGTATATCCTTCAAAGTAGTCCTCTATAGCATCTGTACAAATTTTCTAGCATTTCTTCAGTTGCTGGAATGATTGCTGACATGCATCTTTTGGAATCACCAGCAGTACTCGTGGCGTGTTTGTAAAGCTGCTTTAAATGTCCTGAAATTTCAGTCATTTTCCAATTTCAGTGGTTTGTGATCTATCTCACTATCCCCGTGCTTCATAAGCCACCCAACTTGCTTGACCTAGCTCCTAGGATTTTCTCTTTTTTTTCCCCCTAAGCTAAAAAGTGTGCTGAAATGAATATTTCAGGCATTCAAAGCAAAATTGTAATCGCAATGTGAGCACTGATGATGATTCCAAATGTTAAGCATCAGCAATGTTTCCAGCAGCTGAGGAAATATCAGAAAATTTTTATTATGCCGAAGAAGACAACTTTGAAAGATATAACCATCAGTAATTGGAAAGAGTAACCACAGTGTCATTAAAAAAAATTCAGTCCTTTTTGATCACCCTTTGTATGTTCTGGATTTTTTTAGGTAAATTATCTACTGTTCTGGTTCTGACCAGTATATAACAATAGAATGACGTGAGAATTTGTTGATGAATTCTCTTCATCTTGAATTCAGGTGGAGTTCAAGTCTTCAACAAGAACTTACCTTAAAACATTCCTTAGCTAGATGCACTTAGGTACCAGTAAAATGTCTATATTCAAGGTTTGGGCAAGGGTGTTGAGGCATTTTTGTCCATAATTATAATTACTGCATTGTTGCTGCTGTTTGTGCTTTCACTTTTCATATTATTTCATATCTCCAGAATTTACTAATAAATCTGGTGTAGTTTCTGGTAATTATTAATGGTTGATTCTAAGCTTCAGTTGCTGATGCTGTTTGACATTGTAATAATTTGCGGTTTGCAGCTACAACAGTCAGATCCTGACCTAATAGTTGGATTTGACATCTTGGGCTATGACTTGGACATCTTCATCCAACGTCTCAGTGCATGCAAAATCCCTAACTGGTCCCGCATTGGACGCCTGAGGCGCAGCCACATGCCCAAGGTATTTCTCTTGCTACCCTCAGCTCCTTCACTCTACATAGCTTCAATTTGATTATATTGCATGAAGTAAATTTTATTGTGGCTCAGACTAGGTCAGCTGGATACTTGAGCAAAGCCTGTGCAGGTCGGTTGTTGTGTGATGTACGGAGATGTGCACGGGAACTGATACGAAGTCGTAGTTATGACCTCCCATCACTCTGTCGGCATATTCTCAAGGCTGCTGATTCTACCATCCCTGTGGAGATGAGTCCCATGGATGTTCGTATGGCTTTTGAGTGAGTTCAACTGCTTCTGATAAAAATCCTCCCAAAATTTGAGCAAGGAAATTTGATTAATAAGTTTTTACAACTTGAGGTTGGGGAGCTTGGGATTAAAGAGTTTAATCCATGGAACAATGCTGGAGGTGTATCAGTGCTTCCGCTTGGCTCAAGAGATGGACATTTTACCTCTTGCTCATCAGATCACTTCAATTTCAGGTATTTGCAATCCTGTTTAGCAAAATGCTTTTTTTTTCATCTAATTCAAGGTGATTTATATGTATTGATTGCAAAGGTTTTTAGAGGTAAAAAAATAGCCTTTACAAAATGGGACTGGAGTTAACCTTTGATATGAAACCATTTTTGGTCATTGTGGATTTTTGTGCCATAGCAAATGAACTGCTGTATGCTAGTGATTACATCAAAATCTCCAAGTAACAGATTGGCTAAATGGATGTGAAGCTTGTGTTGCTATCCTGATTCCCCTCCAATACTCTACACTTGTCTTATGCACTATCCCTTCCATTGCTATTAGTCACCTCTCATGGTGGCAACACATGTTTAGCTATGTTTAGTACTGGATGAGGGTTGTGGCATGCTTGCTACATGATACAAAATCAAGGACTTATTTGGAAATATCCATGTTGATGGTGTAGGTGGATGGCAGATGCAAAGGAGGTGCTCTAATGGGGAATCACCTATTATAAGCTAATAGGGGGATTTGATTCCTTGAAAGAGTTAACAATGAGTGAGGTTGGTGGGTATACTGAGGGTTGACTACTTACAGATACAAAAGTGCACAACCATGAGCTTTCTCATCAGCTCATAGTTTGCTGTAAACATCTTGATAGTGGTGACTTGCAGATGAACTGATAGTAGATATTTAAGCACTTCTGAATGTAGAAAAAAATGATTGGGGTTCTTGTGCCTCATGTTCAACAAGTAGGACTCAAGCTCACAGAACCAGATTCCAGAGAAAAATATCTGCTTCAATTGAAGTAAGATCTTAGCAACAATTAACACCAATTAGGGCAAAGATGAAGGTCATACCTCATGTTGACCACTATTTTTGTTTAGTGAATAAATCTGACCTGAAATTAATCATCATTATCTTCAGGTTATGGCATGTTGAATACAAACATGTTGCCAGCTGCCTTCACCTGAACCTGACCTACTGTGGCTTGCATTGTTTTGCACTTATAATTTGTTCAGAATTTGGCTGTTTTTCTTTACCATTGATATCACCACACTAGTAGATGTTGTGTGACCCACCTTGCTTGCCAATTACACTTCAGACAGCTCTGGCATTTGTCTTCTCTACAGAATAGGAAGGCTGAGTGCATATCTAAAGATGCTGCTACTGAAATTGGTAAAGAACTGAAGATTTGCACCTTGGGAGTATAACAAATTTTTATTTTTATTGAACTGTCCATTTGGCACAGTTTAGTTTGACAATTTAAATCAATTTAATTACTGGTTTCTGAGCTTTGGCTTTTATAATACAAGTCCTTTGTTCCATTTATTTGTTGATAAGAGTTTTTCTGCTGCTATAATGTGTTAGAGATTCTGAGACATGTCTGGTGTCAATTGAGGTGACAGACAGGAGTTTTATATTATTCATTCATATTCCACAGATGAAAAACTCAATTGATGACTTCTGAAGAGTGGAAATGTTATAGTGTAGCATTAGATCAACAAATTAAATTCAGTTATGTGTATTTAGAATTTCATGCTTGTAAGAAGCATTGGCTTTTGGCCTCTTCTATCCCTTGAGTTTAATCTATCATCTGTAAGGAGTCTATTAAGGTATGAGCTAGTACTAATCTAGCACCATGATCAATATAAGGGAACACATTGAGTCGGACACTACTGGGAGGCCGGTCAGAGCGGAACGAGTTCCTTCTCCTTCATGCTTTCATGGACAAGGACTTCCTCTTACCAGGAAAAGTCACAGCATTCCAGAGACGCAAAGTTAGTCACATATCCTCTATTATATTATCTCTACTACACCCTGTGAGCAAAGCATAAATGCATTCATGTTTAGCTGTAGTGTATTTTTATTTATTTATTAGTCTTCACAGGTTTCCAAAGTCATGTAGTACTAATAGGCAAGGTTGAATCTCACTTTTAAGAAGTCACTAGTGTAAATTTGAAGCCATACATTTTTCAGGAAGGAGGAGAAGAGGAAGTGGGAGATGAGGAAATAGGAGCCAAACGCAGGGGTAAAAAAGGAGCATATACAGGTGGATTGGTCCTGGACCCCAAAAAGGGTTTCTATGAAAGGTATTCCCCACTCCTGGTACCACTGCATCCTTGTATGAAGAAAGCTACCTTTCAAACATCCATTTGTGTCTTTCCTTAGATATGTGTTGTTGATGGACTTCAACTCCTTGTATCCTTCTATCATCCAGGAGTACAATGTGTGCTTTACAACACTGCCTAGGAAGTATGCTTCTCGAAAGGCTTTGGATCTTGTGAGTACTATTTATGTCACCAAACTTTCATTACACATGCACCAATATTTTCTTTTCTGATTTTCAGTTTTGTCTTGATTCATGTTATCTGTCCAAGTTGTGTATTTTATTTTGTAGGAGTCGGGAGAGGAACTGGCAGCTCTGAGTCCTGAAGGACGTGAGGAGGAGGATGGAGTTCTTCCCCAGGAGATCCGTAAACTTGTTGAGTCTCGCAAGGCCATCAAAGCATTGTTGAAGAATCCAAATCTCCCTCCTGAAAAGAGGCTTCAGGTACTCCAACTTTGCTTCATGACTACCATTCAAAGTAGCAGGATTCTTGAGTTCTTGTTCAGCAACATGCAATTTTAGTATCTGGAGTCTTGTATCAAATTTTTATTGCTTTATTCTTCAACAGCCTGAAAACAACCAATAGCGAAGGTTTTCACTGCAAAGCAAAAATATGCTAATTGCAAACATTTTTAGTTGATTGATTCTGAACTGTTCTGTTTATATGCAATGGGAAACAAATGGCAGGAATCATATGGAAATAACATCTATATATGGAGATCTTTTCCAGACTAGACTGTCTGGAACTCATAAGCCTTTGGTGATCCATTGTCAACCCACTGAGTTGATAATGCATCACCAAAGTCCTCTTATTCTAAAAGTTAGGTCCAAGTGACCTAGAGTGATGCTGGAAATTGAACATAATGACCCAATGAGATGTTGTGATACAGTGATTCATGGTGACTGGATGACTTACTTTGAAATAATTATTCCAGAGTGACTAGTAAGGACTGATTACACACCAGGAGATAGATAATATTTCTGGCATCTTTTTCTTAGTGAATATTGTGCAATAAATCAATAGTGAGCAGGTTAAATAATCCCAGGGGTGAAGACTGAACATGGGTGCCATATCCTCATAGTAACCACTTGACCAAATTGATTCATCCGGGGTTAGAGGCTTCTTGGATTTTAGGTGGTGGGGAGGGATAGCTATGATTCCAGAGTGAAGGTGCATCCATGAGCCAAAAGTCTTTTGTGTCTGGTTCCTGGTTTTTCAGTTTCATGTCAGTGAGTTGAGATTTCCAGTAACCTATGTAATTATTGCTGTAAATCCTTTTTAAAAAAATTACGAATGAAAAAGATTACTGTTGGAAGTGGAATACATCACAGAGGATAATTCCTCTTGACTTAAGACACAGTCTTTCAAGAATTCTCTAGTTACTCAAAAGAGATCACTCCTATGCAAGCAACTCAAGATGTTTAGACCAGAGGTGAGTCTGGGTTAGGATAATTTGTGGTTTGGATCAGATACTATGGTGTCAGTGCGGATTTCGGTCAGTTTCAGTTAGGAATTGTAGAATTTGAGTCGGATCGGATTGTTCTCAGTTGTAAAACTGTTCCTGTGGATCAGATGCAGTCAGATTTACTCAATTGAAAAAATACAGGAAAATCTGGAACAATCCAATAAATCTGCATGGAAATTTTGGGATGAGCTGAAAGAGGTAAGAAACATTGCTTGCTTGCCAATTATGAACTGAGAAAAGAATTCAGCTGGCTCTGGGATCCAGAAATGTCATTCCATGTCCAGAGAATAGATTTTTATGTGAATGGAGAGAGAAGGTAGCAGTCCTGCCACTGGAAGACAGACTTCCTGCTTGATTCTCTTGACCCTCCTGTCTTTAAAAAAAAAATTTTTCCTGATCCACTGCAGTATTGTATTGGATTTCTATGTGCCTAGTGGTCTTTGAACTCCCACGGTGTGCACCATTTCAATGCAAAATAACAATTACATGCAGCGATTTGGCTTGTGAACTGCTGCCGCACGAATCTGAACATTCAATAACGTTCTATTGCTCTGTGAACGTACAAGTTTCATCAGAAATTTAGGAATTTCCAGATGACCATGGATCAGATCAGACTTGGTTGGACTCTTGTGAGAAAAATTGAATCAGCTTTGGTTCGGATTTGGATTTGTTTGCTTCTAACTGGATCGGTTCGGTTCTGTTAGGGTGGAATGCAGGTTAGATTCAGATTGGATTGGACTCGGAAAAGGCAGTCTGAACTCACCTCTGGATTAGACATACATTCATTATATTCATGGCCCTTTATTTATTTAAAATAGAAAAGTGTGAAAAAAGCTCTGCTCCTGGAAACACCCAGTTCTGATATGCCTTTCCTTCCTTTGAGTATTTATAAACAACTCAAAATTAACCCATAATATGTAGATCTATAAATATAAAATGTTTGCTGAATGTTGTGCATTACTTGCAGTTTGACATTCGGCAGAAAGCATTGAAGCTGACGGCCAACAGTATGTATGGGTGCTTGGGGTTTGTACACTCTCGCTTTTATGCACCTCGTCTTGCTGCATTCATCACAGGTAACCCTATTGCTTGTATTTTGCCAATGTGGTATACATAGTATAGGAGCTGAATGTCAAATTGGACATAACGTACAGGGAAAGGCCGTGAGATTCTCCTGAAGACGAGGGACCTGGTGGAGAAGATGAACCTAGATGTCATTTATGGAGATACTGACTCCCTTATGATCAACACCAATTCAGAAGACTATCAGGAGGTCTTGCAACTTGGAGCCAAGGTGTGAACACCTCCTTTGTATTTTATTGTGTCACTTATCATAATGTTGATTTTAATTCGTTTTCACCATACCAGATCAAGACAGAAGTAAATCGGAATTTCCGAATGCTGGAATTGGATGTTGATGGGGTTTTCCGATATATGCTGTTGCTGAAAAAGAAGAAATATGCAGCATTGATGGTTGAAGATACTCCCTCTGGTATTTGCTATCATCAGGAACTAAAAGGGCTTGACATCGTTCGACGAGACTGGTCTGGCATTGCAATCTCCACTGGACGGTTTGACATCCTTTCATCATCATTATCAATTTGGTTGGGTTGTACCAATAAATTGGCAACCACTGAAATTTACCATTGATAATGAATCATTGCACTATCAGTCATTAGCAGGTTCTCACATTGCTGCTGTCAATGGCAAAAAAACCCTCACAAAAAGAGAGGAACTCTTGCATATATCATTGTGGCTTGGCACCTGACTTCCCTTGTCTCTTCTCCAAGAAATGGAATAGATACTTCCTGCTTCTTCAATGAAAAATATACCAAATGCTTGCATTGGGCATCCAGGCTGACTTCCCCTCTCTTTCCCAAGAACATCTTGGCCTAGGTTTTAGAATCAGCACTTCCTGGCTGAGACAATAAACTTTTTGCATGTCTTTGGCATTAAGTCTGTATTTGCATTTGATCCATCTGTTCTTTCCCACATTGATTGCTTCAAGTGATCCTAATGGGCATCCTGACTCACTTAAACTTGTTTACCAATAATACTCATGCTATAGCCCCTGTTTTTGTCCTCCCCCTTGAGCAAAAAATGGTACAGTCGAACTCATAACAGCATTGAAGGGACCAAGGAAAAATTGTCATTATAATTGAGGTTGCCTTTATTGACATTCCATTTCTCTGTTTTCAAAATACAGTAGATGCTATATACATTTTTAGTGCACATTGGTCATCCTGTACTGACTTCACTTTGAGCATTGGCTCGCACTAACTTTAACAAGAATTTGTTGACATCATCTAGAGCAGAGAAGTTTCTTGTTTTGTGGCATGTTCTTCTCCAAAGCACAGATGAAGCTGTCACGATTTTTCCAAATTGTGGAAATAGATGAAATAGGAAGTTTATGTTCATGAGAGACATCAGCTTTGCTTCGCCTACTTTCTATTAAATGAATTATGCATTTTTTCTTATTTGCAAAAGCTTGCCACTTTTGTTTTTCACTGGCCATGTTGTCAACGAGAAATGCAAATGGCGACTGAAGAGAATATGATCTTTTTAGTTACTAGAGAGTGTCTCTTTCTTACCCTCCTCCAGTCACACCTACATGGCCCTCAAGGAATGCTGATTTCAGGAAAGATGAAGTTATGGCTTGCCATAACTTTATCTTTCACTCACTCTTTTGATGATGGTAATTCCAGTTAAGAATGATGAATTGGAGATGTCAATGTTGTCTATTTCATCAGTGGGACCTTGAATGGACTTCATTATGACCAAGGTTCATGCTATAACTGAGGTCATTATAAGTGAGTTCTACTGTGCAAAAATTCATTGTCATAAATCCTATAAGCTGATGTGAAAAGTTGATAACATAATGAAGAACATTAGGTAATATATATATGCTTTTTCCCCCTCTATCATAATTGTTGTCAGCTCCAGTACTGGCCAATGTGTGTGAGGTCATAACTTCCAATCAGCTATTTGCCAAATGCTGCCATTGGTACAACCCCACTACTTGGTGATTTTGAAGGAATGTGTAAATGAAGAAGGAGATTGATTGCAGTTATGTGGTGGATACAATTCTGTCAGAGGGGACTTATGAGGAGAAGTTAGCAAAAATCCATGCGCATCTGGAGGTGGTTGGGAAGCAACTTCAAGACCACATGGTCCCATTAGACCAACTTGCCATCACAAAACAGCTCACCAAGAACCCTGAGGACTATCCAAACAAGAGCAGCCTTGCTCACGTTTCTGTTGCCCTTCGGCATAATAAAAATCCTGACTCCAAGAAGCTCAAAGCTGATGACACTGTCTCATTCATCATCTGTCAGGTTTGCATTTTTAAACGTTTCTTCTGTTTGAGGAGGTGTGAACTTATATTTTTTATATTTTATTGTTATTTTCCTCCTTCCATATTATGTATTTTTCACCGTTATCACTGTTGCATTAAAATTGGACATGTATCGCTTGAGGATCCCACATGTGATCATAACCATGCTTTAATTTTATATCAATTTGTTCCATCACATTAGGGTGTTGTATCTTCTATCCTTAAGTTCTGTCAATTCTTGTTTATCTGAATGCCAGTAATCAAATGCTCCTGTTAATTAAGGCAAGAGGAATGGTTCTGGTAGAAATCCTTTAGTACCTTTAATAAAATTCTGTTTAATTAAAAGCTATTATTCCATAACTCCAATTTATCTAGACAAGTTCTCTAGTCCCCTGAGCCATACACACTATTAATCTGCATTATCTGATGTAAGAGATAGCATAGGTTGCAGGAAAAAAGTGTCCTGGTGCCATTATCACAGACAGCACTTCCCGTGACTTCAAGAGTAGGGAGATGGTAGAAAGATTTCTTATTGCCCATTTCCCTTCCTTTTTCCAGTGATTTTTGTTATCCCTAGTCAGTCAGTTTACTTCACCCGTTATTAGAGCCTTGTTCTGTCATGAGTAAGCTTTCTTGGTGTGATGTTTTTTTTTTTAGGATGAAAACAAAATATTTTGGATTTCATCCATGTAACTGGTCAGGACTGAGTCATTGCATCCCATTTCAAGGGATGGGGGGAGTGAATAACAGTAGGCATTTTGCTGTACACTGGGGATGTAGTTTCTTTGCCAAGTAAAAGGAAAAAGTCACTTGATCAGGTTTTCAATAATCCAAGCATGCTGATAACTAGGCTAAGTCACAAATTAGATGAACCAGCCATAGTGAGTGATTTCAGTTCTCCACTTTCTCTCAAGCTCATCAGCAATGTAATGCAATCAGTGCATATGACTTTCCCTGTGATCATATCATATGAAAACTAAACAGCATGCTCTGATATTGCAGACCTGTGGATTCTGAATACAGTCAATTTCAAGTGTCCTGTAACCTTAATCACTATTATTTAACCATGTGTGATTGGAAGTACTGTCCAGAGTGAGTGTTGATGTCCTCATCCACCTAAACTGCACCAGGGAAAAGGCACACTGGTACACTAATTGAAGGGCTGAAAGGCAAAGTGATCTATCTGCAAAAAATTATTTCCTGAAGCTCCACACGGAATGAGTGAATATTCCAGTGACCATCATGTTAAAAGTGAGAAAAATTGGTATGTATCAATAGATCACTTCATCCTCTACTTAATTCCAAAAAACTATAATTTTCTATGAAAGGAACAAGGTCCTATGAGCACAACCCACTACACTTTTTTTGGAAATTTTTTGCAGATAGACCTCTTTGCCTTTCAGCCCTTCAATTGCACAAGAAAGATTGGCATACCTGAACAACTCCACCATTTTAGTTTTTTTTTCTGGCTAGATACAAGGGGGTTAGGAGAACTACTGGTGAAGTGGGGAACTACTATTTAATCATCTGTCATGAAGTGATACAGCTGTCTGCTGTAGTATACAGTTAATCCCACCATTATTTTGTAGTAGTGTCTGCCTGCATAGATTCCATCATTATTGTTCAAATCAAATAACTTTTCATTGATGAGGTCAATTTTAAATGCCCCTAGAACTACAAGCTTTTACTTAGAAGTTTGAGCTGCTGAATTTCCCTTACTTCCCTAATGCTCCTAAATTTTTGGCCTCATGGAGGTAAATGTGATTGCTGCAGATGTGAAACTCCTCACAGGATGGAAGCACCAATTCTGGAGTGCAGCGAGCATACAGTGTTCAAGAGGTGCAGGAACGAGAGGATCTTCAAGTTGATGTGGATTACTATCTTAGCCAGCAGATTCATCCTGTTGTGTCTCGGCTCTGTCAGCCCATTAATGAGATTGATCCCCATAGGATTGCAGTTGCTCTTGGTTGTCTTGCTGGAATTTTTCTCAAGTTTCAGTATTTGTTTGAAATTGCACTGATCTAAACATCATCTCAGGTCTGGATCCAAGTCGCTACCTTGCACAGATGCAGCCACATCATGACCATGATTCCCATGCTGAAGACTTCCTCACCGTTGAACAAAAGTATCAGCTCTGTGATCCGTAAGTAGAGTGACAATCACATATTCACTTTACAAAAACTTGGACTAGTTCAAAGATGCCAGATTCTATTACCTTTCCTAGCAATAGATCCACTCTTTAACCCAACAAGCTGTCATTTACCATCCCATATCAACATATGTGCTTCCCTCTCCTCATCCATGAGCAGTACCCCTTCCATTCACTACTTCTCATGTTTCAGTTCACAAGGAACAAAATCCACTTGTGATCAGTTTCAAACATATTAAAGGAAAATTCTTGCATTCATTTGGACTTTTAAAATTTTTTTACATTTACAGATTCACACTAGTGTGTGAAAATGGACACAAGATGGAAATGAGGAAGCCTCAAGATGTATTGGAAAAACTGGGTAGGTGTCCTGAGTGTAACCGAAGCCCTGCCCTTGATCACCTGCTGAGTACTTGTCTCAATCTTCTCACCTTTGAGATGAGAAGAATCATATCTCTGCACTATCAGGTTTCACATCTTTCATATTAAGGTATTGCTGATTTAAGACTGGCAGAAAATTCTTCCTGTTTTCTGTTTCAGGGCTGGATGACTTGTGAGGATAGCATGTGTGGCACACGAACAAGGCAGGTGAGCCTTATGAGTGCCTCTCACTCTGCAACATGTCCACAATGTCACAAAAGCAAGCTCACACCAGATGTAAGCAACCTTCTTGCTCATTCACATAGTGTGTTCTCACAAAGGTTATTATGCCCTGTGAGAAGTGCCTGAAAAATGGTTAAAACTAAAATTACTGGAGTGGTCAATTAGACTGCTGTGTTAAAAGTAGTATGAAGTTATTATTCTGCAACATTTTATTTATTTTTTCCAAATGTTATTTTGTATGTTCAAAATGTCAATATTAGATAGGAAAAGTAAAAACTGCAGGGGCTCTTAGTTGCCAAAAAAGCAAAAGTGCATTTAAAAATGGCAAACAGTCATAATGACTGCCCCTGGTAGTTCTAGTGCTAAAGCACATTGCTTTGAGAGAACTGCTTGGCGAATGAAACAAGCATTCAGAGGCTGAAAACATTCAGCCTCTGGATTATTTAATAATCCAGTATTCACTGTGCTGTATCTCATTTCAGAAATGGTATATTTTCATGTAGTTTTCAGCAGAAGAAAGCTTAATCTCTCTTTCTGACACAAAAATTGTTTATTCAAGTTCAATGTAATGCCAGAAAAACCCATTATTACAGCATTAACTTTTTTTGAGACACCCTATACTTAATTTTCTGAGGAAAGGGTCAGGGGACAACAGATCTGTTTTTGTGGGAATTAAAGGAGCTGCCATTGAAATATGATGATATCTTTGTATTTCTCCCCTTTCATTTATACAAGCCACTTTGGGGATTGGAGGTAGTGCCACATGGTGATGCATGCCATCTCCTTCCTAGCCTCTGTAAGCCTAATAACAGGAGAGTGTCACACCAGTACAAAACCTTCCTCCTTTATCAAGCCTGTCTCATTTAGGCTTAGTAATTCAGGGGAATGGCTTCAAATGATGAAAGCTTCCTTGTTTAGATTTTCTTCACCAATTGTGTAGCTTTCTAAGGTTGTACCAATGTATTGGCAACCACCTGTGTATCAGCCACTGGTGTTATGCCATTGGCAAGCTAGTTGAAAATTGCCAATGCCCAAAGGAGGGGTAAAAGGAAAAATATGTGAGCATGGGAACCTGGCTATGTGCTGAGTCTCACTGAAACTCCTCACTGTCTCTCCTGCCTGCTTCTCCAAGACAAAAATATCCATTGGATAATATTTCAGCACAGTTTTAAGAACCGGCAGAGGAAAATAGCTGCAAAGAAGGGAAGTCTTTGTACCACCATTTATGTTGTGCACTTGTGAGAGATGTGTCGTTAACCCTTCTAGCAGTTTTCATGTACACCAGTACACCATACAATCATCATTTAGGTCAAGTCAAAACAGCAACAATAAGTAACAAGCTAACCACTGATGGGCATGTGGACAGACGAACAGATTGGACAAGACTAAAAGTGGTCTCTATCACTTTAACTCTTTTGCTGCAATGGTCAACTTTTTTCACAGCAGCTAGTCCTCCCTAACCATATCGATTCTACTACACAGTGAAAGAGTTAAGGTGGCCCTAAGATGATTATCACATGACTTCTGAATAGGCCTTTTTGAATTAGTATATGACTTCATGTTACTTCTCAATCTACAGATCACAATTGCCTCTGGCACTGGCAACAGTGTAGTATGTGAATCTGGCTCCTGTCAAAACTGACTACAGTAGTTTTTTGTGTACACAGTTGTGACTACCGTGATCAACTTTACATTGCTAACTTTACTACCATAGTGGTCTTTGCACGTGCCCATGCCATAATGACTCCTCTATGAACAAATGTATTTTCACAAATTTTTTATTTTGTGGCATCAACAAGGTCATGGCAGTTTTCCAAGTGATATCTCAATGGAGGCTGATACCTTTATATACCTTTATATTTTGTATCTTTCCACTTTCGATCTGGGGCCTATTTCTCGAAGCTTACAAGTTTACAAGTCTACAAGTTTACAAGAAATAGCTTGTATTTACAAGTACTTGTAAATTCTGTTTCTTGAAAATCTTTTAGGAAACGCTTGTATTTTATTACTGCAGGGTCAAAGTTCACAAGTTCACAAGTCCACAAGAGAACATGGCACTCACGGAGAGCACATTGGCTGTGCTCACCCTCCTTCGGGAAAAGAAAACTATTCTGTTCAGAGTGCCATCAACGCAACCACAAACGTAGGGCATTCCGGGTCGCACTTGAGTCAACCCATAGAACTTTGTTGCAATCTCAGCAACATCCGTTGT
>CAJPEV010004285.1:0-23406 GCA_905338385.1 Darwinula stevensoni | reverse complement strand
AGTGCCCAGCACCGCTGGGCACTTCACCGATAAATAATAAATAAATAAATATATATATATATAATTTATTTATTTAATTATTTTTTTTTCTTTTTAAATACTGATATCAGTACACGGGGAACAACACGCCATTCAGTGTTATCCGTTAGCTCTTTTCGCTAAATGCGAAAATATTTTTGGAAAAGACGACGACTTGAATTCGTCGGTTGGTAGTAAGGACAACATTGAATTCTGCAGAAAACTAGTTCAGTAAATTTTCAAACCAGGAGCTTCCAAGATGGGTTTTCTCATATTGTTTATGGGAATAGATTAAAGCTGTATTGGATCGACCTTCCCACTTAGCGGAACCGAAGCACTATTATTGCCGAGCGACAGGCATCGAGAACCACACGCCTTGTTGATCGCACCTCCACCCAAGCCAAACCCGCCTTGCATGTTGCACCTCCACCCACTCCCAACCTGCCTTGCATGTTGCACCTCCACCCACACCCGACCATTCCCTCTCTTGAAACGGCTTGAGGGCGGATACGCGCAGCCTGGGATGAGGGCAGGGAGGATGCTCACGGCGGTCCAGCGGGTCGATTCGCCTTGCAGGTGTCCAACGGTACGTCCGCCCTTCCGAGTTCCGAGTCACGGAAGGGAACGGTCGCCTCTCGAGCAACGTCGCGGTCGTGTTTAAGGACTTCGTGAAATTGATTCATCGAACTCGATGGGGAAATCCTATGAGGTTTCCAGAGAATTTCCATTGGAGAGACCACCTTTGTCGAAACCCCGGCTGTCTAGTCTCTCACGACTGGATATCCCGACCCTCGTGCGTGTGAAATGAGACGCAAGAGCAAAAGTAGAACAAAATCACGAACAACTAAAGCGAGTCCGAAACCGGAAACGTACGGAAAACCCAGAGGATCACTCGGCGCCAACACCCACTCGCAAGCGTTCCTCCTCCGCCACTGCAATGGCTGCTGAAAAGTCCTCTTCCCCGCTCCCTCCAATGGATGGATGGGGAGGAGTCCCGCGTGTTGCGCGCCGACCCGGGAAAGAGACCCGGTCCTCGGCCGAATGCTCCGAGTCTCTTTTCACTAAGTTTTATGAACGGAATTCGAACCTTGAGCACGGAAGCTTGGCATATTTGAGGCGTGAGCGAATCATTCTGCACGGCTTAATCCATCCCCGAGCCTTTCGAATGGGTTTAGGCCCTTACGTTAATCATGATCCGAGGCCTAGGCGTTTATGTCTTGCGGATGCGTCGGATGTTGGATTTCCCCTTTTCCGGGTTGTCCTTTCCAAGCCTATTCTGATAATATGTTTTCATTACTTTCCACTGCAATCCACTTATATACAGGCATGCTGTTGCCGAGCGACTGCATCATCTGCAATCTCAGTCGGGCCACACAATTCCTTCCCTGACGTTTTCATCTGTGCGCCTTTCAGTCATTTGGGTGATGGCATTCCAGGCTCATGATTTGCCTTTTGTTAATCTCTTTCTTTCGATGAAAGTGCCTTTTTGCCTCATGTATGTAGTCAGGCAGATGGTAAGATGTCAAGTTTCCATCTTCGAATTCAATTCACGAGTTGAAAATCATAGGCCTAAGTTAGGCTAGTTGTCTGCAATGCCATGATGCCCGATATAAATTATTCTCTCTGTTCTGAAGGGAGTCAGGTATATCTTCCAACCAATTGGTGAAACTCAATCTCATTGTCATTGTGAAGGCATTAGTACTCTTCACGTTGAGAGATGAACTGAACTAGGGTTACTACCTTTTTCTTGTGACAAAATAAGGCCGTTTGGAAGCATGGAAAATATGGTAAGCATACTGGCATACTAAGCATATGTGGCTCTGCTGCAAATACCTATAGTCACCTACAGGTATTGCCAAGGTGCCAATTGATGCCATAAGAGTGTGATCTACTGCTGTAGACTTGCTATTAACTGATAAAATCTTGGTATATTTAAGGTATGGACAAAGTAGTGTTCATATTAGACAGACTTGCATCATGGGCATTGCATCTGAAATATGTACTGCCCATACTAATTATGAAGATGAGGCTGTCCTAAACTGAACAGAGAACCTGCTTATTAGCAATAAGAAGTGAAGTGAGTAGTACCTGGGTTTTAGAGCATTTTGCCTAATTAGTAATTGTGGGTCTGGAGGCTAAGCTTGAGTGCTTCATCAACCAGGCTTTAAAGATGAATTATTACTAACTAACTTCTGAAATAATTAATGAAATGCAGTATATGAAAATTATGATGTCATTACTCATCCCAAATTTCTGAAAATCCACAAAAAAATTATTTCCCCAATCATGAAACTGGCACAAGGTTGGAAGGAATGCAATTGAATCCACTATAGAGCATTCCTTGCCAAATTGTATGAGATGGCAAATGTGGCAACAATGGAGGCTACATTTGAAGCTCTTTGAAGCCTTTGCTCTATTAATGGGGCATTTGTAGAAACAGGTTCATTGATCTGCATACCACTCCTGCTTATCGACTAGCGGCTTTGCTTTTCGACACGATGCCGTTTAAAGGCTTAATCTGTAGCTGAATTGTGGGAATTTCTCAGTCTTACAAGCATTGTTGTGCAATGTCATTTTATGTGAAAACTGAATATTTATCCCATAGGTGGCTTTGGTTTTAATTTCAGGCATCTTGAAATCGATGTAATCCCTTCCATCAAAGCTGTTGTCTGATCACCACCTAATTCTGGCCGATCATTCAAATTCATGTTTCTGGTCCCTAACGTTAGCATATTGTAATAGTCTCCACTTTGGCTGGGCAATGGGCAGGCCTAAGATAGAAATAGAATAGTGTCTTTTTTGACTACCTGGGTATTTCCTTTATATTTCCTCTCCCAGCCTTGGGGGTGCCATCATTTATTTGAAGGCCTTAAAATAAAAAAAGAGAGGCTGGAATAAACTTGTTAGCAGCAACAATGGAGACTTTGGTTCTGCTGCTGGGGACGAGAGACCAGGGGGACTCGTACGAACGTGCCAAGTTGGCCTGAGGGAGTTCAAGCAAGAGAGGTTAAATACATGAGTTTACAGAAGAAGAGTGAGTGGAATGAAGAAGCGTCAGCTTAAAAGGAAGGGACTTATGTTCCTTAGCTGTGAACATTAGTTTTGTTGTGCTGCTTGAGCACTCCTCCACCTTCTTCCATGTGGTTTTCAGTGCTCTCAAAACTGTGAGTTCTCCACTTCTTGTTTTGTTATAATCATGGAATAATTTTTATATTAAGAAATCTTTCATTATTACTAAGGGGGAAAAAAAAAATCTATTAATCAGTCCATAAAAACATATATATTTTTAATGCAATAGGCATCAACAGTTGGATATCCCAAGATTCCATTTGTGGGCTTATGCAGTCATTTTGTATCTCATTTCATCATGATATGGTTTTATTATAGTTGTTAAGGACTTGGTGACTTCCCAAAGGGCATAGGCCAATCAGTGGATATGATTGATCCCATTCAAAAATTATTTCACACTGCCTTCCCCTTCTAGTTTAATCATATTGCTGAATCTTTGCAGATTTGAATGAAGGGAAGCAATGCCAGGAAAATCTAAGTGGAATTCCTACTCCATGGGGATTCCTCACATCCTCAGTTTTCTCTGGCAGATCAAAAGTTGGCTCTCTTTGCTGAGATGAGGTTATTACAAGAGAACATGAATGGTAAATTCATGCTTGTAATCCCAGCCTCATGGCTTTCTTTTAAAGTTGGATGTTCAATTCTTGATGTTCCACATGGATTTCATAATGTGAAGGAGGTGGATATAGCACCTTTGAATCCATAGGAGCTCATCTACCTGATTGAAGCTGTGGCATAGTGTTGGGGAAAAAAAAAAGAAGCAAGAAAAAATAAGGAAAAGACCTATGAAATGTATGATTATGGTATCTCAGAGTTTCCATCCCCCCCATTACTTTTTTCTATCCTTACAGATTGAAGCCATGGAACCGAACCAAAGGCTTTGGAGGACGACTGCTCCGAGACGTTCTCCAATCGTGTGCACAGCACTGGGGCCTCCACTTGGATGTCCAGGATGCTCAGACTTGCAAGCAAAATGTTGCTTCCTTGAAATCCTAAGATGGAAAGTCTCAGTATCCAAAGATTCTTTAGCTCAGCTTCCATCTTCTTAAAAAAAAATCATTCAGTAAGATGTACTTTAATGAAGGATGATTCTTTGAGTAAGAGAGATTCGTAGTTTAAAAAAGTAAATTGAAGCCTGAAGGTGAAGAGCATATGCTGCCTGCAGTTCCATTGCTACATTGCTAATATTGAACTAGTAGAAACTCTGTCTTAAAAGTTAACCAAGTGTATTTTTTCTTCTTTTTCTAAAGGGAAAGGCAGAGCAATGGGACAAGGGGTCGTGAGCCTGCTATTACCCGAAGATGTGAATGGGCCCGACCTATCAACCTGGTGGTGCCTCCAAACATTTCTTCTGACAGCAATCCTTCTGTGAGTTCATTGAAATCAATCTACAGGCTGCAGCTGTTTTCTGCTGCTGTTGGCGACTGTTCTGTTCTAAAATCCCAGCAACATTTAAGGCAGTTCTGAATGAGTTCATTAGGAGGTTGCATGCATGTGCTGATAAAGATTGCAGACATGTGAAAAGGTGAGATGTGTGATTCAGTGAGCTATATAAGCAATTTTCAGAGATAGCTTTCCAAATGATTGATATTACTTATTTCTATGCCACCCCTTTCCAAAGATATACAAAGAAATGGTTCTAATGTGAACCTTTGTCCTCACCTATAGCTTCCAGAGTGTGCTAAGCCAGTAATCACTATTAAATTGGTAGAAAAAGTGATCATTGCCAGTGAGAACTGTGGACCATTGGTGAAAGTTGCTCCACTTTGGCTGCATGTGAATGTAATCAAAATATTTTTTTAAGTGGTTGCTTTCTGGCCAGTAGAGAGGGTGTGGCTTATATTCAAGGATTAGTTGGCAGAAATATGTTGCAGTGGTGGTGATATGTAGGTGGATGTAGCATCCATGAAGTTCATACGATGCGCATGACTCCTTCACGTATTTGTACAAAGCGTTGAGATAATGGTAAGATACCATGAGGCATTCTCAAATCCTGTTTTTTAATGCTAATTTTGAAGTCACTTGAGAAGGGTGCAGCTTAGAGGGCTAATTGTTTTGTATGAATTAATTCTGTATGAGGCAATTTCAAGATGATTCCATTGTCACCTTGTGTGCGTAAACCTACATAGTTTAGTCGTGCAAGGATGAAGAATGAGCTCAACTCATCAAAATTGAATGTCTTCTGAGAAATAAATTTAAATAATGCTTTGAAGATTCTAATTCTTCTATTTTTCAATGATTTCTAGTTGTGAACTCCTAATTTCTCTGCAAATTTGATTAAAGATGGTCCCATGGTTGTTTTTCAAATAAGAAATCCCACTCAATCCCACCGACCTAGTCATCATTCCCCATTGCCTTGACAAATCATGCAGCTTTTGCAAATCCTCAAGGAATTCTGCATTGCAAGGGCTGCTCTGGAGGATCCAGCATGGAAATTTTCATTTATAAACAGCAATGGAAAAGAAGGTTGATGGTACAGGGTGGGCCACAACAAAGGAACACATTTTAAAAATTCATAACTTTTTTTATTACTGCAAATAGAAACATAGAGTCAACTTCACATTGTTCAGACATTCATCAAGCTTTTGCCTGACTACATAAGATGTTCAAAATGTCCACCACTTTCTGTTGTACATTTGCAAATACGCATGACAGAGTTTTGCATTACCTGCAAAGTGTTTCTTTCTTGATGCTGGCAACAGATTGGATGATGAAATCCTTTAGTTCAGCTATGGAGTTGGGTTCTCTCTTGAATACTTCTACCTTGATGAATTCCCAAAGAAAAATGTCTAAAGGCAAAAAAGTCTGGTGATCTAGGGGGCCAAGGAAATTCGCTTTAGTGGCTGATGACACAATTCTGAAAATTTTCCTTGAGCCAGTTCAGACATTCAACAGTGGTATGGGACATGACACCATCCTTTTGAAACCACGTGTTTGGAATGTCATGCACTTTGTTCCAAAAGTAGGTCTTCATCTTGTGCAGATATTTGTGTGATGTCACAGTAACACAGTATTCAAAAGAATAGGATTCACTATTCTTTAGTTATCCTTCTTCAACTTCATTTGTCATGTCAATCATCATTTCAGCATAAAAATGGCTGAGTGTGACTTTAGGCATGTGGCCCCTCCCTGATATGGGGGATGGATCAACAGCTCACTTCCTGTGACAGCTGACTCTTCCCACTTGCATGCCACATATGGTGATCCCAATGCTATACCCAAATTCCCCAATTGATGTCATCCATGTTTTCCTGAAGCCTCTCAACACAATTGGAGTTACATCCTGGTAATATGCTAATGCCAAATGTTTCCTTCCCCTTCCTTCTTTTCAATATGGACTGCCATCTGGAAAAAGTGAATTTGTGATATTTTGGTGATAATGTAAGTTTCTAGAAATTTTAATTTGTTGAGGTTCTTGTGGGAACTGAAGTGAAAAAAGGAAGGCTAGGATGTGAAACCTTTGACATTTGATTCCTTCATTCTATAAGCTTCTGACTCCTTGCTCTAATATTGATGTAAGCCTCTGAGCAATGATGCCTTGTCCCTTGGTGATGTGTGGGAGACATTAACAAGTTATGTTAGTTGTGAACTAATTTCTTATGGAAGTTGGGGGTTGGGATTTCTTCTTGTTTCTTCTGATTAATTACTACTTCTCATTTCCTGTAGCATAAAAGGGGATCCACCACCTGTATGGGACTTGGGATGGTGTTGACCCATTCAGGGGCCAGAAGGTGGAAAGCTGGTAGTTGGCATCTGTAGTCAATGAAGGCAGTTTTGTTTAACATAATACAGTGATAGAGGAGAGAGAGTTCACATGGTTCCCTTATTTTCATGAACCTGTTGTTTGTACTCTTCATCTTATGGGATGATGCAAAGTAATGCTGCTTATGTTGATTCTCTTATGCACTTTCTTGACAGGTGTTTGATGTGCACAAGGTGAAATCCTGGAGTGGCAAGATCTTGGGACAGAAGGACCTAAGGATTACGCTTCTGATTCTCTAGATTGGACAACCATTGCTTGGTGAGCTACACAATCAAACATATCAGTAGACACACAGAAGCTTAACTCTTCAAATGGGTTTGATGTTACTGTGACATCCACTATGGTATATTTTCTGTGCTGATAAGATGTGACAATAACATCCAGTGTGGTCTTGAATATACCCTGTGACCAAAATAATAAACATCCATCCAAGTACTGAGTGCCCTATTTAACATTTAAAGATTTTAATATTTTGTCATATTTGAAGCAATGATCTTGCTTGCTTGCATTTTCTCTCTCTGTTAAGTATGTATATATATTCTGCAGCTAAGTTATGGTCAATTTGGTGTAGCAGTTCTTGAGATACAGAGTTGAGTGATTATGTACATTTCGGAAAGGCAGGTGTGTTTTCCAAATTGAATACTCAGGACATGTAAGGGAATAAGGGAAAACCAAATTAATCAATATCAAATCATTTATTCACAGGCTTTCTCATTAATCACCATGACTTCAACAAGGCTTCCATGGTTTTCAATGCACTTCTTGCAGCTGTTCATTGAATTATTGCTGGAATCGATGCTGAACTTGAATGATAATGTTGAATTGCTCAAATTGGGATGATCGTTTTTATGAGTCGTGAAGTGAGGCATCGCAAGTTCAGAAACACATTGTGGATGGCTGAGCATAAAGTTTAGGGGATACCATATCAAATTATGTCAACTTCTGCATGGCAATTTTGGGAGATTTAAGCTGATGTTCAAAGAAAGGCATCAAAGTTGCTATACTTTTCCATTTTAGCTGTATCACAAGAATCACTGCACAGAATCTACTGAAAATTTCCTTCAGAAAACTTACAGACATGCTCCTCGTATATGATAAACATTTCAAGAATTTCTCATGAGCAGCAAATTTTAAGAAAATATCTACACATCTTGGAATGTTAATTGGGACATCCTGTACACAGCAGTACACATCCTATTATTTTATTATTATTTCGGTACATGATGCATAAATATCTTATTCATATAATCTAAAATGATTGAAGTAAAATTTGCTCAGGAGGAGGCTATGCTGTTGCTTGAAGCTGCAAAAATATATAATTGCTGCTGGAAATGTTCTATCTCCTTTTAAATGACCTGCTTGAAGGGGTAACTATACTCTCAGAAGAGATGCTGGAAGGGATTTTCACAGAAGTCAGCTCTGACATATTGCAACAGCTATCAGTTGTAGTTTCTCTCAATGCATCCACTAGTCCACACAATGACATCAAGGTGCAGCTAAGCAAATTTTTCAAGGCAGCTATGATTGACCTTGCTTTTAACCTGAATGTTTTATGCTATCAGGTGAGCCAGATGACCTTAATTGTCATGTCTTTGCAATTGATCCTTGGGCAATATCAGGAATAAATTAAAGTGGGTCTGAGTGTTATGAGTGCAATGATTGTGTATCTCATATAGAGCTGATATTTATCCAGTATGACTGCCTCCTGTAATAGAACCACTCACCTATTATGCAATGCCAATCAGTAACATATTGGCCCACTGGTCCAGGCAATGAATGATCCTCTTCAAGGGAAAATCAGCTTCCTGATGTGATATTTTAAATACCTAAACGCAAGCAGAATCGTAGGAATTTAAACGTGTGGAGACATGTTTTATCGGAAATATTTTATTTTCCACATTTTATGAGATCCTGCTGGGTATTGAACCTCTTCAGCTGATGCAGTATAATTGTGGCCCATCCCATGAATCCATCTCCATGACCACAAATCTCCATAGACCAGACCCTAACCTGCAAAGACAAAACAATTCCATGAGGTACCAATCCCAAATTATTGCAAAAGTGAAAGTGTCAAACTTCAGTGGATCATTTGCATATACCTTACAAGTGTATGATATATATATTGTGATTGGACTCCATTAACTGTATGAGTGCTTTATGGAGGAATGGCTTCATTCCCAAAGCAACACATTTTTCTTCTCTTGATGGCTGGTATTCAAGAATTGCATTCTCGTTTTTTTTGGTGTGAACCAAATATGCAAACTTTCTGAGGAGATATTCTGTAAACTCATCTCAGGTGAACCCCTTATCATCTTGTGGATGATGTCATTGATACTTGACTGATGACGACAGTCATGTTGTGCTACTTTCTTCATTGTTACCTTTGGAATTTTCCCTATTGGTGGTCATGGGAATTAGGGATTACACAAGTGGAAAGGTACTGGCCAAGGCATATGGCTTCATTCCTGCAGCTTAAACAAGTATTGTTATTTGGAGAAGGATTGACAGCATGTCTGTATCCACAATGGAGAGCAACCATTGACCATGAAAACTGTAGGAAGATGTCTGAGAGAGATAGAGATGTACAGAGAATATGTGGATCACTCTGTCAACTGCAAATTAAATTATTAAAATTATTTTCAGAGTTAATGGCTAACATGCAGTTCTACTCTCAGGAATGCTATATCAATGAGCAATCATTTAGGGATATCTTAATCTCTTTGAATAATGAAATACCATTTTCACCACAGGAAGAAAGTTCCAGTTAGATAGACTTGAGCAGTACACAGTTGAAGCCTGATGCATTTTGACTGTAATGAGTAAAAGTATAATGAATGATTTTGAGGTTTCTTGCTCAGATGTTTCAGGTACATGAAGAATGCACGCGCATGGAATTGTTTGAGAAATCGAGACTGCAGTTTGCACTTGCTCCTTGCACATCCCAACCAGAGAACTACTTGCCTGTGGGGAATTCAAGAGGAGCGTTTTTCAGATGCGTCTCAATCAACCAATGAAAACATTTCAACCCTCTGTGAGCTGAGACAATAATCTTTAACAATTGGGCTACTGGTCACAGGTGCAGGTTGCAGTTCTTGTCAGGTCCAAGATGCATTTAATATTCATTGGTCATCTGCTATCATGCAAATGCCAGCCTCTTTTATGAGCAAGTGTCAAATTAGGAATTATTTATCATGATTTCATTGTCATTATATCTTGGAATGATTTCTGCTTCCAGATTAATTTAACTTCTGAACATTCACAAAGTGTGTCACAGTCAAAGAAAGTCACATCGAGTGAGATTGTGAATCCTGTAAAGGTATACTTTTGTTGGCTAATGTGATGCTCTTCAGTAAGGATGTGTCTGGGTCTCACAAGTGAACCATCCTGCACAGTTTTGCAAAAATAGGGAAGACAGATATGGTGTGGGTCAGATGCTCCCTGTCTCACATGTACCTTTACAGTATTGGGGTACATGTGGAGAGGTGATGATGTTTCCTTGGATGCATAGTTCATAACATTCATAAGTATCTTGCTGAGTCTTGCAATGTAGTGTCTTGAAGTTTTTTTACTGATGAAATATGAATTTGCTATACAAATGCTATGAAGGGAGCTATTTAGGTTCTCTTTTTTTGTAGTTATCCTGGCAGCTGTTACTATCCATTATTTCATTGTCTGATTGGTAATTCGTGGAAACCTCACAGAACTTTTCAGTCATTTTTGCTCAGCAGTGACTTTGTGGCCTTACAGAATAGTATGAGGGGCACTGGGTAACATGATCTTGAAATGAGATTTATTTGTTCCATTCCAATCATGAAAAGTATCATGTAAACCATTGGTGTACAACCTTTTCCCCATAAAGAGTCAAATTTAGATTTCGGCTCTTGTTCTAGGTTCTGCAGCCCTCAAACACGAGCCAAAATAGGCTGCATGTGAATATGAATTTTTTTTTAACTGGAGGCATCTATCAGGCTGCAAAAAGGGTCTCCACAGGCTGCAGGTTGTGCATCACTGATGTAAACCTATCCTACTGCTGAAGGATATAGTAGAAAATACTTTCATGAACAACTGTCATTGGGCATTACAGCTGTATGAGATTCCAAGCTGTTATGTCTTCATTTCAGTCTCATTCCATTTATGCTAAATGCAAGATTTCTTCCTTCTGGAATTCGCTGTTGTTTCCATTAGTCAACAACATATTGCAAAATTCCATGTATTCATTATGTTAATGCTGATGTCCAAGAATGCCTCAATTTGTTATCCCATCGTCACCCTTGTTTGGGGCAGCTTGGGGCACTAAAACATTATATGGGAATCATATATTCTTTTCAAATTAATTCATGAAATCCTGGGAAAGGGGGAGAGAAATATGCAGTTTTGTTTTGGCTGGCTGCTTTGAAGTCTACTATGCTGCCCTAGTCTTAAAGGAAATTTTATCTGAAAGTGGTCTATATTGCCAATCTGCCCTGTGCCATAACATAACTAGGAACAATAATGATGTGAGGAATAGCGTTGATGAGGGGGGGCGAGGGGATGTAACGTTATTGTAGGATGTGCAAAGCAGTGCCTCATATTTTATGTCAAAACAAGCGATTTTGGCCAGGGAGGTGTGCAACACTTACATTGTTGTAACTTGAAAGTCTTGGTTCAAAATTTGAAATATCGCACAAGTGTGCTGATTGTGGAAACGATTGGATTTAAACTCAGCCTCAGTTTCACACTATTGGTATTGTTATTAGATTTTGGTGAAGCACCAAGAGAAGTGCATGTGTTTTAAAAGTTTAGGAAGGAATGCGAAATGCGAAGATTTGAAAAACCAGTAATACTAATGGCACTAATGTACATGATTGCATATTTGTGCTGTGCGGTGCATGTCCATGTGCAGTACTGCTGAATTGGAGAAGCACTTTTCACCTAGTGGAAGAACTTTCATTTGTACTTCAGCGACGATTACTGGTCAGCGTGAGAGGGGTCTGACACCCATCGCGGCGTGGAAGATGTCTGACTGCACCGGTTAAAAACGTTGGAAGTGCCGGGGATGCTGTAGAGGGTTCGACCATCTCGCGAGTCACATTCCGCATCGTCGCACCTCGCTTCCCGACGAATGGTGAGTCTAATGCATGGATTATGGAGTTTCGACCCTGTCGAACCCTGTTTAGTTCGATATTTTTAAGTGTTTTTTTTTCTTCAATTCTTTGCATTGAGTTAGAGATCTACGTACCTCGTACAACTGCAGATACTGTATGTAATGCTTGGATATGACTATTCAAGCCTCATCACATTCTCGTCAATCTAATTAAAATAACGGGAAATTCAGCATTTCACATGATTAAGGTAAGGAACATAAAAATCGACCCCCCTGGATCAAAATTCCGCTCTATAATTGTTGTAAGGGACCTCAAGAGAGGGCCTTGGAGTCGATTGCTGCCTCTCTCAGGTCACCCCCGGGGCCATGATCTGTGGCCAAAGGTCAAAATTTGCATGCTTCTCTTTGAAAATCTCCATCTCCCCAACCCTCGGTCGCAGAAACGTGAAATTTACACCATTCTCCTCTAAAAGCATGCTCCAGTTTTTGGAGGCTAATATGGTCCACCTTTTTGCGGAGTTGCGCATGGTTTCCTCCTACCGTTCCTCCTCAGTGTTCGGTGATCCGCCTGAAAAATACACTTTTTTGGAAGGGACGCGACGTTGACGGAAAATACTCGAAAACGAAGTTTAATTAAAAAAATTCCTCTGGTAGATCTCTTTAAAAGTCTCTTGGCTAGTTTAATATAAATTTTCATGAGAATCCGTTCACTATCCTAGGAGCCTATCGATTTTCCCTGCGGCCTCTTTGACGATTTAGGTAATTTCTTCCATTCCGGGTCGATTTTCTCTTCTCACCGCCAAGAATGCAGGATTTTTTGTTACGGCTCATCTACTAGCAATAGTCTTAACCAGAGTCCTGCTGCCGAAATTCGATATGCAGTTCATTATGGAACCTATATGCATGAAACAGATTTTGCGGAGTTGCGCATGGTTTCCTCCTACCGTTCCCCCCTCGGTGTTCGGTGATCCGCCTGAAAAATCCACTTTTTTGGAAGGGACGCGACGTTGACGGACGATACTCCTAAAACGAGGCTGAATTAAAAAAATTCCTCTGGTTGATCTTTAAAAGTCTATTGGCTAGCTTAATATAAATTTTCATGAGAATCCGTCCACTATCGATTTTTATCGAAGCCTATCGATTTTTCCTGCGGCCTCTTTTGACAATTTAGGTCATTTCTTCCATTCCGGATCGATTTTCTCTTTCACCAGCCAAGAATGCAGGATTTTTTGTGCCTATCCCATAGAGGGATGTTTCATGGATCCAATGACACCAAGATTGCTTACTGTCTCCAAAGGGATAGAGAATGCGAGGCTTTAATTACCGATTTGCATGAAAACTTGAATGCTCGCGCGCAGCTCTTCCCTCTTTGACTTCCCTCCCACTTCACTCTCCCATGTTCCTTCGCCTGCCCCGAGACCGTTTCGCATTCACGCACTTCCCCCTCGCCTGTCTCTTTCCTCGTTTCGCCAGTCTCACTGGCTCCTGACACTGACCTTCAGTGGAAACGAGGGCCGCCGCTCTTCCTGTGGGATACTAAGGGAATTAATTATTTCTTTGACTCGTGTATTTTCGGTATCAATCCTTGTGCAGGCGGTACACAGCCTAAGGCTCCAAGGGTGACGATGTTCTTGAGCTGCCTGTTATTCTAGGTAATGATAAATCGAATTTGTGATGTTGGCAAAGGAAATTTGGCAACGTATATCCCCCCTCCTCCCTTCATGTATCTATGTCCACACATCTCCCTTTTCTGAAACGTTTGCATAATTTGCTCAGTGCCTTCCTTCTTTGGAAAGGATTGAAATCTGAGTGCAATGTGTTTATGGCATGCTTCAGATTGTTAAGGAGAAAATCGATTCTCTGGGGTTCAAGATCTGTGAATAAATGTATTGGTGGGTCCCGAGAGAAGTACTTAGTGTGGTCTCTCTTGTCACCTTCGACGAATAGTTAGCCATACGGGGTTTAGGAAAAAAGCCACCCAGAAATAAGACCCCCAGATTAGGCAAAGGTAGAAAAGTGCCATCCAGTTATGTTCAGGTCAGATTAAAGACTCATTCATTTTTGCGACATTTAGTGATATTGGTGTCATGTAATTTGATCAACTTCACTGAAATGTTACAAAACATAACTTCATATAAAACTTCAGCCCATTCCTTAAAAATGAATATTATGGCTGGAAATCTTTTTATTTTGGCCGTGTCGCAGGATGAGATGATTGCACTCTCTCTGCACTTCTTGGAATTTTTTCTCAAATAACAATTGCTCTGGGGCCATGTAAGGGTTTTATTTTATCTCCCTCATATACACTTTCACAACTTTTTCCGGGGGGTGGAGAGGATCAGGATTAGCTCCCCTCCTCAATCCACCACCCTGAACCGCCCATTGCCCCACCCCCATTTCCATCCGCAGTCCCTAAGTCTGTTGAAGTCCATGTTCATAATGGGACAGTCCTTCCCTACATTATGAATGTAGGAAAATAATATTTCTATAGAATCGATTTAAAGAAGTGCTTTCAATCGAGAGATGTTTTTGCCTTTTCCATTCTCAATGAATGGANTATTTCTATAGAATCGATTTAAAGAAGTGCTTTCAATCGAGAGATGTTTTTGCCTTTTCCATTCTAAATGAATGGAAACGAAAAATCAATAATATATCAATTGACAAATTGGTGGCAATTCATTGAATATTAAAAACATAGATAACAGTCACGTGACTGCATGAATGTGTCTTAAGGTCGCCAAGTGAATGTCTTTAATTATCTGATACATATAAATATATATAAATGAGAAATTATTAAGCAATGACCTGGGTGGCTTTTTTTTCGCTTTTGTCAATTCTGGGAGTCTTTTTTCCGGGTGGCTTTTTTCCGTCATACCCGTCATAGCCATACGTCCTTGCTAAATTTGCTGCTTGATAGCCGTTTCACAGGTCGAATCAAAACACAAATCGGAAACAGTTGACCACATGAACACCAAAAAAGCGAAATCGAAAGACGAAGCAATCGAATTTCAAACGAGGTGGAAAGACTGAAGCTGACTTCAAAAGTCATGGACCACGAGCCCCTAATACGAAGAATTCGAATTTTCTAACCAATTTCCCGACTATCATTTCGACCACTGAAATGATCATCCATACGACTTTAAAATGCTTCTTGGTTGAACTGTATACTAAAGCTCATGCGCCTTGAACAGGGCATTTCGAAGAAAAGTAACGAAATGTGCTAGAAATCGAGACAAAAAACGCCACTCCCAATGGTTTTTCATGTTTTTTTTTTTACCTTCATAGCCTAACACATGAAATGCCCTCTGATTACTCGATGGAGGCAAGTTTCTGGATTGCAAGGGCGCATTTATAATTTGTTAGAGATATCCGTATTCCCATGGAATGTTCATGCCAAGCAACCGTGTCTAGTAGGACTGCTGCCTCCACCTTCATTTGACCGGGCTCTAATGCCTCCTAGGGTGTTTGTGCGGAAAATCACCGCAAATTTCGGAAATGTCGACGCCTGAAGCATCATGCTTTCTGCCCATATCCCCTCGGGGAAATCCCAGTCTAGCCATGAAGTCGGATGGGTCAGGATTTGGGTGAGTCTCTGCAGAGGCTCACATCAACATCTCTCCCTGAAATTTTTTTATATTGGTCTCATCATCTTCCTCAGAATTTCTAAATATTGATGGAAAATTATTGATGTTGCTCTGACGGATTAGAGAGCGGAATGCATATTGCGGAACTTTCTTCTCGTTGCACCTGACCTATCTCATCTGTCATTCCTGATTTATCGGGAAAGACACAAATTGATAGCGTGGGATATTTGCATGTCGAGACTTCTGGGGACGAACTGGACCTTACTCAGAAGTATACAAACTTCAAGGAAGAAACTGAGGATCCTCTGAATCGTTGCACCTGACCTATCTCATCTGTCATTCCTGATTTATCGGGAAAGACACAAATTGATAGCGTGGGATATTTGCATGGACATTGCCTCCAATTTTAAACTGCCTTCAAAGTTTAAAGGTAATTCTTGGGAGTCATTTGAATATCAGCGCGAATAAATGTTCAGTTTTAGATAGTTTGAACCTTGGAACAAAAGTATCTTAAGAATGAGGATAATTATTCTTTTTTCTTTGCACAGATCTTTCCAAACTACTGTGAAAAATGACAGCCAAATCATGCGCGAATGTCTTGATTCTCCTTTGACCAAGAACGGTTTGACTGAGACCACGTCGAAGAATCACGCAGCAGTCGACCGCGTTTCTCCTGCACGCCTCCTTCCCCGCCAACGACCTCGAGCTACTTACTTTCCTCTAGGGTGTGATGGAATGATGCACGATTCAGATGACACCTAAATCACCTTTCGTGGTGAACCGGTTACCGAGTAGTGGGACTAATTCCTGTTATTGTGCCTAAAATGGCAGCAGACGACAATGGTCAATGAAACTCTTGTGTGTTTTCACTGAGTCTACCTCTTCATTTCCTCTTCTCCTACAGAAAATGGCACGAATGTACTGTACAATATATCCTGAAGGAGAGTGCGAGAGCTTTGGTATCATCCGCCAAATTTGGGTAAAGGGCAGTACCCCACGTCGCGTGGCCAAGAGGAGTTTCCAACCCACCTTGAGGCGGGGACCCAACCCCAGGCTTCTAATCCCAATCCCGTGCACAAGTTGAAGTTATTTTTTCTGTGTTTTATATCCTATCCGGGTGCACGAAATTTTTTTTTTCGTACACTAGGATGTAGGGGGAAAACCCATTTCGATTTTGAAATATATCCTTATTCTTTGACTTGTGATTCCTCTCTTCGAAGTATGTCATATCTACCTGAAACTCAAGGTTATTAGAGAGAGAAAACGAAAAGAACTGTCTGAACGCAGATTAAGTCCGTATTCTAGTTTTAAACCAGCAAACGAGACACCGCCATTGTAGAGAAATGCAACTCCTGCCTTCCTGTTTCACGGTACTCCACGCCCATTTTCGTCTGAACATCTTCCGACATAGCCATAAATTCTTGGTCAGGGAACAACGGTCTGCGCCTCAATGCATCAAAAACAACTGGATTCCTTTTTTCCTCACTCCGACGTACTGATCCCCAGCTCACCTTCGCCACCTCAACAACTTTTCTCGGTATTCTCGGACACCGCCACTGTATGGAAATGCAACGTGATGCCTGCATGGGACCTTTAAGAAGTGTAACCGTGCTATAGATAGAACTCTACTTGTAAAAACAAATAATAATAGTAATAATGAAATAAATAAATAAAACTATATTAATAAATAAAAGCAAAAAACAAGAAAAATTTCTGACTGGTATGATTGCATTTTTCGCTTCTCGAGACTCCTCTGAAAGGTGCGCTGCAATGACTTAGATATGAAAATGCGGAAGATTCGTGCACTTATTTTTACATTATTTGCACGCGAAAAGGAAAAGTTCCAGTCGCACCCGCCACGGTTGCCGGTGTTGTAAAATGTTTCCTCTCACAATACACTCCCGATGGAGAAAAACCTGATGTGATGTCCACCACTGGTACCTGTAATTTATGGAGCCTTATCCCATACTTATCGGAAATTGGAGTCTATTCCAAAGTTCCACATTTCTCATGACTGTAACATCAGAATTGAACTTTTCGTGCATGCCTGAATGAATTTCTGGTTACGGATGAATTAATGGTTACGTAATGCAAGGGTTCCTACCCCAGGAGAAGCTGTGTTACATCAGGATCTTTGCATCTCATAGCAGACTCTCATGGGACCGCGCCGAGCGATTACGGAAAATGCTAAAAAAAAATTCACCAATTATAGCCGTGGGATACTTTTCTTTCTCCGATGGGATTTCACCTAAATGTATGCATTCCTCCTTACACATTCAGTATGGTAGGTAATCCATGCCTAATCCATTTCCTCGCTGAGCTCTAAAAAGTCTACACGAGAGGAATGGGCTGCGCCCTGGATTGATCGTTGTTTTCGTCGCTAATAAATCGGAGAGAAATAATATTATGAAAATGGAAAATAAGGGAGAAAAATAGCAAGTAACGAAAGCAAAAAGATAATAAAATTAACTAAAAAATAAAGGTTTCAAATAGGCATACCTGAAAACTCTTACATGTCAAAGATCAAATGACGAGGGATGGGGGGGCTAGGGGGAGGGTGTTACAAATATAGGTACATCTCCACGGCTGCTCCTATTTTATAAAAGTTTTCGCAGGAAGCGAACATCGTCGACCAATACCCTATTACGAACTGGAATGAGTGCAAGACCTCAGGGCTAAGGAACAGCAGGGATTACAATACTTTCTCTCCGGCGGAATTTTTTTTTTCCATTAGGGAGTGAAACCGGAAAAATCACCATCTCTTAATATTCTTTGGGTATTAGTTGGGAGGAAAGGGGGGAAAACAGGAGAGTTGCCATCCCTACTCATACAAGATGTTGGATGCCTCGCGAGTGGAAATTCTCTAGTGTTATTGAAATATCTTTTAATGCCGAATCCTTTCAAGCGAACGCGGATAAATATGGATTGTGAAGCAAGGGGCAAGCATTGGAAGACATTTTTGGGGGGGGAAGTAGCGAGACGGCGGTGTGCTGACGCCTCGCGTCTTCCATGCACGGGAAGAGAAGTCTAGACAGGGGGAAAAAAATGAGTGAGAGAGGGAAAGAAGGATCACGCTTCGTACAGTTTGCTGGCCATTTGAGGCACAACTGGGGAAAATTCTTTAATTCCTACCTAATCCTACCGGTTCACCTGGAAAGGCGATGTAGGTGTTATCTGGTTATTCCATCACTCCATTGACTCTGAGGAAAGCAGCTCGTGATCGTAGACGATGAAAGAGGCGTGCAGGAGAAACGCGGTCGATTGCTGCAACATGGCCTCAGTCAAATTTTTTCTTGGCCAGAGGAGACTCAACACATTCGCGCATTATTCGGCAGCCAATTTTCATAGTCGTTTCGAAATATATTGTCCTCGTTTTGAGGATACTCGATCCAAAGGGTTCAACTAATTCCTTATCTCGATTAGGTCCTTTTTCCAAGTCTCGGAGATGCAAAATGTTATGACGGATGAGGATGGCACATTCCCGGCCGTTTCTTGGCTTTCTTTCGGCCTCTCACGCCTTCCATCGTTCCTCCCTCTGTAAAAATATCAGAAAGTGCCTTCGTTCCTTGGGAGAGAATGAGGGGAGGAAATATTTAAAGCCCCTCTATTAATTTGTATGTATTTTGATACTTTGAGCTCTCCCTTCGTTGCGTGGGATAATTTGGATTCCTTATAAAGTTGTATGACCTGATTCATTCGCGTGAATTTTTGTTTCCTGTCTCCATTTTAATGCCCCCAAAATTAACAGCCGTGCCGAAAGACATTCATCCGCACCCATGTTTTCATAAGGAATGCTTTCAGGAGAGAGTAGACAGGTTGGGGGCGAGCGGCGACGTGCCGAGAGGACTCTCAGGAGGGGGAAGCGAAAGCGGAGCATTTGATGAAAAAAAAGGTGTTAGAGGTACAAGGAAAAAAAAAATCAAAAGCGATAGGCGCCAGTTGAAGTCGCGTCGGTCCCCTTCCCCCTTTTCACTCACACAAGCACATACAATCACGAGCACGCACAAGTCTGTGCGAAGTGGGAGGGAAGTGAAAGAGGGAAGAGCTGCGCACGAGCATTCAAGTTTTCATGCAAATCGGTAATTAAATGCCTCGCATTCTCTATCCTTTTGGAGACAGTAAGCAAGCAGATCATGGCCCCGGGGGTGACCTGAGAGAGCCATCAATCGGCTCCAAGGCCCTTTCTTGAGGTCCCTTACAACAATTATAGAACGGAATTTTGATCCAGGGGGGTTTATGTTCTTTTTTTTATGTTCTCGTAGTACCTTAAAATTGAGGCCATTTCTGTCCTACCTGGTCGATTTCCTTGGTTCATCGGTCGCAAATACTGGATTTTTTTGTTCCTATCGCACAGAGATATGTTTCAGGGATCAAATGACACCAAGATTGCTTACTTTCTCCCAGGTGATAGAGAACGCTGGGTTTTAATTCCCGATTTGCATGGAATCTTGAATCCTCGCTCGCAGCTCTTTCTTCGACCTCCCTCCCGACTCACTCTCCCATGTTCCTTCGCCTGCCCCGGGAGCTTTTCTACATACCTCCTTACAGATGAAACCATCAAATACATGCAGCCAATCACAGGCCGGATCGTGATCACCTGATCTCGATCTGTAAGTGCACTGCAGCCAAGGGAACGTCTGCCCTGCCGCCGAAGCCATTAAAGCTCATCGCGCTATTATTTCTCAGGCCGTGTCCCTTTTTGCACTCGCTCCGTGCGTCAGTGTATGTCCCAATCGGTCTATCGTAGTATGAGATCCAATTTTCAATGGCTTTCCCTTTCTTCAATTCCTATACTTTGGAGCATTAAGGATTTCTGTGACTCGTGTATTTTCGTTATCAATCCTTGTGCAGGCAGTACACAATCTAAGGCTCCAAGGGTAACGATTTTCACGAGATTACTGATTATGCTTTTCCTGATTATGATTAATCGAATATGTGATGTTCGCAAAGGGGAGTTCGTCAACTTAGGTTCCCCCTTTCCTTTGAAGTGAAACGCATCCCGCAGACTAGAATGGACTTTGAGCTCCAAAACTTGTCTGAAAAAGTAGTTTAATGAGATGAGCCATTTTAGAGATGCTTCAGAGACACGGAACGTTGTCTGACCTCCCGGGAGAGGTGAGGTTGAGGATGGTTCTATTTGGGGGAGTATTAAACTAAAATGAAGGCGCACAGCTTCAACATTTATACCACGGTTATGTTGGAATCTAGACAACAAATATTTCCAGAAAGTGATTTTTCAAGTGTGTCACTGTCGAGATGTAGGGAGGAGAAGTATAGCGTCTGATTGAAAGGGAGGTACATTAAAGAGGCATTATCCCTTGTGTATATTTATCTCACTTAAATATTGTCAAAAATAAAAAATTATACCACTGGCTCGGGCAGACTCTGGACTACAAATGGACGAAATAGCATTGCCTGCGACGAAATAGCGCGACGACCTAAAGTGCATGCGACGTTTTGTGCGAGACGAACTGTCCGCGACCATTTTGGCTGCGAAGAAAACGCCTATAACAACTCCTTCCACATTCAGTACATGAGATACTACATGCTCAATCCATTTTTTCGCCGAGCACTAGAAAGTCTTCACGAGAGGAATGGACTTCGCCCTGGGTTGATCGCTGTTTTCATCGCCAAAAAATAGGAGAGAAATATTGTTTTCCTGAAAATGAAAGTAAAGGAGAAAGACCGCATGTAACAAAACGAAAGATAATAAAATTACCTGAAAAATGAAGATTTCGGAAAGTCAGACCTTAAAACTCCTTTACTTGTCAAAGGTCAACTGACGAGGGATTGGGAGAGGGAGGGAGGGGGTGTTACAAATGCAGGTACGTTTCCATGGCTGCCCCTATTTTAAAAACGCTTTCGGAGGCAGTGGTAGTCGTCGACCAATACCCTCTTACGTACTGGAAAGAATGCAATAGAAATTGCCGCCAGAGAAAAAGAAGTCTAACTTCTTTTCCGATTTTTCGTCGGGGAGTGAAACTGGAAGAATGACGGTCTCGCAATATTCTTTGCTTATTGGTTGGGAGGAAAGGGATGAAACTGGGTGAGTTACCATCCCTATTCATTAGAGATGTTGGATGCCTCGCGTGTGGAAATTTTCAAGTGTGATCTGTGAATACCGAATTCTTTCAAGTGGAGGGCGGGTTGGAAAGAGATGGATTGGGAAGAAGGCGGCGAACATGAAAAAAAAGTTTTAAAAAAATAGCGCGACAGAGGTGTGCTGGCACCTCGCTTCTCCCATGCATGGGAGGCCAAGTCTAGACAGGAAATAAAAATGGCTGAGAGGAAAGAAGGATCACGTATTGTACAATATGCTGTCAGGCACAACTGGGACAAATCCCATCATTCAACAACCGATTCACCTAGAAAGGCAATTTTGGTGTCATCTGAATTGTGGGTCATTCCACCACAACATAGTCTCGGAGGAAAGCACCTCATGGTCGTTGGAAGAAGGGAGGCAGGAGGAAGAAGGAAGAAGGGAGGAAGAAGGAAGGCAGGAGAAACGCGGCCGATTGCTGCATGATTCTTCGACACGGCCTCAGTGAAATCGTTCTTGGTCTGAGGATAATAAACACATTCGCGCATGATTCGGCAGAGCCATTTTTCATAGTCGTCTCGAAGGATCTGTGTAAAGAACTCAAAATGTATTAACCTCGTTCTGAAGATCTCAGCCCAGGGGTGGAACTAATTCCGCATCCGGATTAGGTCCTTTTTTCATATCTCGGTGATGCAAAAGATCTTGAAATATACTACATTTCTTTGGGAGATATTGAGGGCAAGAAGTATTGAAAGCCCTTCTGTCTATAGATTTGTACATATTTTTTATCATTTGAGCTCTCTGCACGTTGCTTTGGAAAATTTGGATTCCTAGTGAAGTGTTATGATCCCGTTTCATTCATGTAAAGCGTGTGAAATTTTTGCTTCCTATCTGCATTTTAACGCCTCAAAAATTAGCAACCGTGGTGGGAGACATTTATCCGCACCCGTTTTCCGCACTTCCGCACCGAATTAGAATTGCCTTCTGGAGAGAGAAGACAAGGTGGGGGGAGAGCCGCGACGCGCCAATAGGAATCTCAGGAGGGGGGAATCGAGCGCGGAACCTTTGATAATAAAAAAAAGAAAAAAGAAAAAGAGAGAAGCATCCAAAGGACAAAAAAAATCAATACAGGGTGCCCCAAAAAGGGCACTCTTTTCAATTCGCATTATAGGCGTGATGCTTTCAAGGATATTTTTTTCTGGTTGCATATAATGAAAAGGAGAAAGACACAGCTACAAAATGCTTTTTTCAGAAGGCCGATTTTTCATAACCGAAATTCAATCATTTTTTTCTTAAGTCATCCTGTAAGATATTTCAAATCTGAAAATAAGCAATTTGCAGCTGTCTTTTTTCTTTCCATTATATGCATGCAGAAAAAATATCCATGAAAGCATCACACCTATAATGCGAGTTTAAAAGAGTTTTAAGGTCTGACTTTTCGAAATCTTCATTTTTCAGGTAATTTTATTATCTTTTGTTTTTGTTACATGCGGCCTTTCTCCTTTATTTTCATTTTCAGAAATATATATTTCTCCTATTTTTTGGCAATGAAAACAGCGATCAACCCAGGGCGAAGTCCATTCCTCTCGTGAAGATTTTCTAGCGCTCGGCGAAAAAATGGATTGAGCATGTAGTACCTCATGTACTGAATGTGGAAGGAGTAGTTGCAGGCATTTTCGTCGTAACCAAAATGGTCGCGGACAGTTCGTCGCGCACAAAACATCGCATGCACTTTAGGTCGTCGCGCTATTTCGTCGCAGGCAAAGATAGTCGCACTCTCCTTGTCACGAGGGAAAATCTCTCAAATCTCTAACGATTCCAATGGAGTATGGAGAAGCTAAGAAAACTT
>CAJPEV010004284.1:4048-23406 GCA_905338385.1 Darwinula stevensoni | reverse complement strand
TATCAGGTCATTAAAAGGATTTTCTTACTCCTTCATAGGAGCAAGATGATGACTGGGATGATGATGATTGGGATGATGACAGTGAGGCTGGCTCAGCTGCTCCTCCACCTTCCTCCCACCGTGGACCCGATGCTGAATCTGTCTCTGGTTGGTCTCATTTCATCTTCCCATGGTGAAACCTCATTGAAATTTCAGTTCTATATTTCCTTTCTCATATTTCAGCAAAACTAGGAGATGGTAAAGGAACAGTACGCAAGACATTCAATCGCTTTTCCACATTTGTGAAATTTGGAGGTGAGGACTACATCTTAGGGGAGTCNGACATTCAATCGCTTTTCCACATTTGTGAAATTTGGAGGTGAGGACTACATCTTAGGGGAGTCCCAGGCCAACATCTCAAAGGATGAGCACTTGACCATCATTGTGAGTATATACAAAGAGTCTGGATCTTTCAATCCACCCTAGATTCATTGGTGTTGCATTCTGCACTACTAGGATACCGGTGAGGACTCTGGGGGAGTAAGATGGGATCCCCTACCTCAGTACTACACTTGTACTGTGACTCAGCCAAAGAAGGAATCCAAATTGAAAGGTCTCAAGAGCTACATTGCCTACCAAATCACCCCTTCAGTGAGTCAGAAAAGTCCTCTGTATGTTGAAAGCATGTGAATGTGGATTGCATCATTTGTGTTGGAATTTGCTTATTTTAGTTCAGCAACATTGCTGTTTCTCGACGGTACAAGCACTTCGACTGGCTTCACGAAAGACTTGAGGTGAAATTTACCTTCATCCCAGTTCCCCCTTTGCCTGACAAGCAAGTCACAGGTGAGACTAGTTCTTGCCCATTTTGTGCATTTTTTAAAATGATGAATGAGTTTGTTGGGAGCAATCAAACTTATTATTTTGGTAGTGGAAGATGTGTGCTCTTGACTTCATCCAAATGTTTGTACTTTCCTTCAGGGCGTTATGAATCAGAGTTCATTGAGCATCGTCGATCTATGCTGGAGTCATGGGTTCAGCGAGTGAGTCGGCATCCTGTCCTTGCCCGCAGCGAGGTCTGGAGACATTTTGTCTCCTGTACAGATGATAAAGCATGGAAGGTTGGGAAGAGAAAGGCAGAACGTGATGAACTTGTTGGAGCAAAGCTCTTCCTTGCAATTGATGCACCTGAGAGCCCTCTTGCACCTGATACTGTGTATGTTGATTGCTCCTTTTTTTTTTCCTTCACTGTATCTTGCAATTCAAATGCAAAGATTTTTTCTTTCATGCATTTTCTACTATAGGGAGTTGCAGGTAGAAGGGTTTGGGAAGTTTGTGCACCTCCTAGAGAAGAGTGTGGCAAACCTGCAGGTAACAGCACTGGACCAGATCAAGAAGATGATACGTCACTATCGACGGGAGCACCTGACAGTGGGCAATGCTTTTCGGCAGCTTGGGACTGCCCTCGACAATGATACAGCCCATTGTATGCTCCTTTATCTTTTGTTAGCATTTCCTCTCATATTAACCAATTTGAGCATTCTTCATGGATGTGATTTTTTAGACCCAGAAAAGGTGAAGAATGCCCTGAAGTACACTGGGCAAGCATATGAAGACATTGCAAAACTTTGTGAAGACCAGCCCAAAACAGACTGGGAGCCGTTAAGTGACAAGCTTCATGAGTATCGTGGCATGTTGTCTGCCTTCCCCGAAATCCTCCACCTCCATAAGGTAGGTTTTTTTTTTTAAATCAAGTTGTAAGAAATTTTCATTATGATTTTATTCAGAATGTGTCTCATTAAACATGAAATTATGAAGATTGATGAGTGAGCAAAAAGAGAAGGAAAATGAAGAAATATGTGTTACAGCTTGGTGGGTCTTCTTGGGGACTCGCATTAGAAATGAAAGGAATAGAAAAATACTGATTTAAAGCAGTCTGATAGTACAAGCAATAGTCTCAGGACATGCAATAGGCTTTAAAAAAGTTCATACCCTATAAATCCTCTTGAATGACAATCAGGCAATTGCACCCGGATGTATACATTTTCTTGTTCTCCGCATGGGACCTTCATCCCTTGAGTTGTATTTTTTTTCTGATTTCATGATCCCTAAGCTCCTGTTTCATATGTGATTTGTATCTCACTTAAGCTTTTCTTTTTTAATCATCTATTTTTATGCCAGGGAGCCTTGCAAAAAAGAAGAGAATACCAAAGGCTTGGTGCTGAAGGGAAATTGGACAAGCAGCAGGTGGATGGAGTGGTGAGGCGAACGGACATTGTCAGCTATGCTGTCCTGGCTGAGATGTCACACTTCCGTGAGGAGTTGGCCAGAGATGCCAATGACATGATGAAGGCTTATCTCAAGGAACAAATTGCCTTTTACAGACGGGTCAGTTCCATTCCATATCTTGGTATCACTGAAAAGACTGTAAGCTGTGGTTCATTTAGAATTTTTTTTTGTGCTTTTGGTGCTTTTGTTTTTCCTTCATGATGTGTACCATTTTCATTACAGATTCACAAAATTACCTGAAAAGAGAACATTGTATACTCAAATATTCAACTAATTAATTCTTACTGAAAGATTGCTTCACATAACTTCAGGCCATCAATTGTAAAGCATAATTTCTGGGACATCCTACTGTATGTTTCATTAAACACAGTTTTATGTTATTCAATTCAAACATTGAATTTTTGCTTCAAAATGTATTCCATTCTGGTGCCACAGGCTGGTTTGAACATTGAGAATTGTGGAGTTCACTCTCTTAAGGATAAAGAATTGTTGAAATCCATTTCCAAGGTATACACTTTGACCAGACCCTTTTCTCTTATTACAGGTGAAAGAAAATCATTGATGATGTTGCATTTCAGTATAGCAATGCTGTGAAAAGGAAAGAACATAAGAATTTCATCTTATTACCCCTTCAGCCATGAATAGTATCTTTTGCAGAAATCTTCACTTTCCCGCTGTCTTGGTGACCCTAAAGTGCAGCATCTTCACACTTGTCTTTTGCTATAAAGGGCAAGAGTCTGGTTTTCAATTCCAACATATGAGACTATAATACACTTCCTATTCAAAGGAATTCATCCATGAAAAATGCCTGCCTTTTTAGTCATGAGTGTTTCTGGAATACATTCTTGCATAAGACCAAGCCTTAGAGAGGAAAAAAAATAGGGGGATTGGAATTGCATGGAATAGATCATTTTAATGGTTCAAATTTTCACAATGTGATCAGACTTGAATAGCATAAAAGAATCACTTATACATCCCTGAGGAGGCTTGAACAGCTTCATTCAATTCAGTCAGTGGTGCTATGAGGAGGGTCTAACTCTATTTTCTTCAAGAATCCCTTCCATCTAGTAACTTTCAACTCCCCCTCACACTCCCTTTTTTTTTTTAAGTACTGCAATGTCCAACATATTGAATATTTTCAATCTTTGCAGGTGACAGAGAAGCTGGAAGATTCACTGAAGCAGTATTCTTAAGGAAGATGGAATTGATTTCGTCCTGCCAGTCTGCCATCAAGATGTGTAGCTGGCATTTACCATTTTTCCAAGTGAAAATGACTGCAATGTGTTTTGTGAGCATACCATGCTTGCTCTGTCCGTCCTCCCAGACCGAGGAGATTTCTGGCTGTCTATATAATATTCCCACAAAGGGGAAACAAAGCTTTGGATCAAGTGTACGATAGCTCTGTGATGCCCCTATGGAAATCAGAGTATTTTTAAATCAAATATCCCTCTCCCCTTTTGCATTCACTTAATATGAAAAAATTTTATTTAAGTTTGCAAGATTAGAGCCCACTTCTATTTTCTTGTACAAAAGGGAAGTGAATGCAGCTTGGCAGAGCATGCAGACATTCACAGTGCATAATTCAAGTCCATTCTCTTTCTCAGATTGTCTCCATAACCCCATGCTTGCATCACAATTAAGCATTCATTATTTTTTTTAGCAATTACATTGATCTGAAAAAGTATGAAATGAATCTAGAAGTCCATTAAGTTAATCTGAATTCTGTTTGATTGATCAAATTTTTGGATTAAAGGGTGCTCTGGTTGGTCTTTTCTGCCCCACCTCAGTGAAATTAATCCCAGCACTTGCCAAACCAGAAAAACTCTTCTTGCTCTGATAGATGAACTCAATTCTCATGACCTGAGGTATTTGGTGCTGGATGCCACTTAGTGCATAATTTTGTATGGGATGTGAGGGCTTCTATTTGGGATCCAAACTCTGGCTGGGAATCCTGAGACTCAAGATACTAACCAATGAAATACAGAACCTGAATCCTACAAGCTTCCCCAAATTAGCAGTTCTTGCCATGCTTTGTTCACTTTCTCTCTTATGATAGCTTTTTTTGTTGCACATATCGAGATTTGATTCATGTACCTTTGCCTCGCATTATCAATTAGGATTGTGCTTCCCTTAAGGCAATTTGATTGCCTTCAGCCAGTAATTTCAAGAGAGACATCTCCAGGCACGTCTGTTAATCTGTTAATTTGGCTGTGAGAATCTTGTGCCTTCCTCATGTGAGATCATTGACTGCTTGCAGTTATAATCACATGTGAGCAGCTTCTGGGAACAGATATCTGAAGTCAGTTCAGGTAATGCCATCTAGTCTGAGTGAAGAGCATTCACTACATGGATGGGAGTCTCTTTCTCATGACATTATGATACTTTTGTTATCAATGTCCTTGTGCCTAACTTTTATTTTCAATATTTTTGCAAATGCTGTGCTTATGGTGGAATATTCCTTTATTTCCACTCTGTTCTCCAATGATACTTGCTTTATAAATGATTCGGTGATATTTCTATCCAATTGGTTGATCCACATTTGAAATGTAGATCTTTTGCATGCCTTGGAGACAAGAAACAGGTGTTGGGAACCAGTCACAGGAGTTTCTTGGGATGCCTCTTTCACACCATAGGTTGCTCAAGTCTCTGCAGAAATAAAACAGACATTTCAGGGAATGCCTTCATGTAAATCCAGGATTTCTTGGTACAGTTGGTGGTATTGGGCCAGTGAATCTAAATATTTCACTTGGCTGCCTGCTCGAGGCAAAACATGATACTATGCTCCATTCCTGAACCTCAGTTTTATCATGTTGTTATTGATGCAGTACAAAGGATCCCATGCTGTAACTAGATGTAACCTTCTTGAAGGAGGTTAAGACAGAAGAAAAGAGAAAACATTGGTGATGTATGGCAAGAAGGGAGATGGATATGTGTCCAGTTAAACCTGATGCATCTGTGTTGTCATCCTCCCCCTCTCTCTCCCCGGGGGCGGTGATGCAACTTCGAACACTGAATGCCTCCACAGGAATCCCCCTCAACACACCTTGGACCTTCTGGTTTGAGAAGTTAGCTTTGTCTTTTTTCTTTCCAAATTAAATCATGAGCTCTTTCAGGATACTATTGTTGTGAACTTTAGCTTGTGGCTGGGGGTGTGGGTAACTCAAAGATTTGCTTTAACCCTTTCATGGAAAAAATTTTTTCTCATTTGCAGCCCTCCCAAAAAATGGGGAGGGTCAATCCTTTCCTGGGAAGCATACTTCCCACTGCCCACAATAGGGTTAAATCATATTACACTTTAACACCAGCACTTTGAATAATGATGGTCAAAATAAAAGACATCATGGAATGTGTGAATATTATCACTGAGTTTCATCAAACAGAGCAATACTAATATGTGAGTGTGATGAATTTGAATGTCTCATGATGCATGCTCATACTGATTGAAGTACTTTAAATCTTCTGTCCTTGTCAGCCCACATCCAAATACCAAAACAGTGCTATACCATTTTCTAGGAATATTGAAAATGAGCAAAATGTATTACACAAGACTTTTGGATGTTAGATCCACCAGGGGAGCATCAGCAGAGGAGTATGAGAAAGGTCTGAAGCAGATCTACACCGTCTCAACAGTAGAAGGCTTCTGGGGTGTCTATAACAACATTCCTGAGGTCCATAAAGCCAGCCACATCTCTGTTCCAGTTTTTGTAGGGCCATTCTTGAGATAGTTTTTCACCTCACCATTTAACATTCCAGGTTGGGGAGTTGAGTGTACGATATTCTTACCACTTGATGAGAGGAACAAGACGCCCTGTCTGGGAAGACCAAGAGAATTGCAAGGGAGGGACCTGGAAGCTCAAGTGCCACAAGAGGGACTCTGTGCGTGAGATATCACCCCTCTATTTTATGTAGTTCTGAGACTTGTGAAGCCAAATAACAAATTTTGACCATTATTTAACCATGTCACAGCAAAACTGGCCACCAATGTCATGTAACAATAAATTTGACAGTTTTACATATTTGTGGAAGCTGTCATAACTGAATCTGCTTTTTTTTTCTATTTATGATCTGAAACTAGTTACTTGATGTAGATGCCTTGTAGATGCTGAATTTGGCAACTGGTGTAAAGACTCATATTTGTCAATTATTTAGGATGGTAAATGAAAAAGTGAAAGGTGTAATCAAATTAAAAGTGACCTCAAAACCTTAAAGTCATTGAGGACTTGTGATAAGGATGAAACTGCAGAAGCATCTTTTATGTTCACCTGAGGCCAGATTTATATACTGGGGCATGTTCTTTTCCTCTCTGCCATATGCAAATTATCATGATCATTTTGGGATAAATTTGCATGCTCTATTTCACAGTTCATATATAAGAATTATCATAATTAAAGCATAATTTGCTTTTTTTCCATAGATCTCTAACATATTTCTGTATTTCTATATGTTTGAACATATATTGGTGCTGTACCCATCTTCCACTTGAAAATTCCTTTCTGCATCTTCACACTGGGAATAGATGCCTCAGAGAGCCCTGGAAAGCGCATATGACCAGACTTCAATTAGTGGGAGGAAATGCTATGAGCGACTTTATGTATTCATTGCTAGCCAGCCTTCCTGCCCAAGGTTCACACTAGCTTTTATAAATCTTGAGTCCTGGCTTCAGCTCCATGGGAACATGTTCAGATGGTTGTCAATGAGTCCCACAGACTTAGATGTTCTGCAAATGTGAGTCCCTCCAAGAAAATATGAGTCAGGGACTCACTATAGTGAGTTAATGTGAACCCTGCTGCCTGTACAGCTAAAGAAGACCATCAGAAAGTTTTTATGGCATATAAATCCACCTAATAAACATTAGTTATCTAAAGATTATGAAACATGCTGAAATATTTATGCAAAAAGTTTTACTATGATAAGTAAATTCCAGATGTACATACAACATCTCAATAAAGTTGCAAGAGTTACGTTGCAGTTATTAATATTTTATACAAAAATTAACTGAACTACACATAACTATTATTTTTAGTTATGAAAATAATATGCACTCAAAATATTTAAAGACATAACACTCATGTGTTGAGTGAAGCTGGTTTTCAAATTGTACAAATATTAGTATGTTGTTTCCTCCTGTGATTCAGACTATAGTATGGAAGGAGCTCCTGTTGGCAGCAATCGGGGAGCAATTTGAGGACTATGTAACACCAGGGGACGAAATAGTTGGAATATCTGTGTCCGTTCGGGAGAAAGACAATCTGCTGCAGATCTGGAATGCAGATGCACCCCTTGGAGAGGATCCACAAGCCCGCGTCCTCTACAAGGTCCAGCAACTTCTTCCAAACACTCAATTCCTCTCCCTCTTCTACAAACGTGAGTCCCCACTTATTTTTCATAACCCACAAATGAAACAGCTTAGATGCAACACATGGAGGTGTAATGACATCAGTGTTATCAATATCAGCTGACTGATATCTGTAGGTGTCGATAATCTGGCACATGATATACCAATATGCTGGTATTAACATTAAAATTCTGACTCATAAAAATCTATGGATATTGCATGGGATGTAAACTGTGCTGCCTTTTGGTAACTTTGCCTTTCAATTGACTTTTATCTACTTAAGTGAGCTTTGCTAGTTATGCAATATTTTAATTCCCTAACAAACCTTAGTATCAGTGTTATTATATCAGTGGACCTTTAACAGCCACATTGAATATTTGCAAAATGTCAACATTATTACAGTTCTAGTTTTAAAAATAGTAAAACTGGTGGTTTTGTCCCTGCAGGCCATCAGACACATCGGGCATTTGGGGGCGAGAAGACCATGTGAAGGGTCGGTAGCAGAACCAGCGTAATGTAGCTGAAAGGGAATCAGCAAAACTGACTCATTCTATGAAGATGGGAGTGCTGAAATAAGGGCTATGTCCCTGTGTGCATGGACTCTTCCCCATCCCAACTTGGCTGGTGCCGGTTCGGCTGTGCAACAAAAGAAGGAAGCAATTTTTGCAACAGAATTTGTCTTTCATGATACCTAGATCTTTATGGGTGCCTGGTTCCAGAGTCCAGCTGTTTCATCTCGAGCTGAGGTTACCTATTCTTCATCAAGACGGCACGATTGGACATTCCAGTAGTTTTGGTACTGGACCGGGGACTAGGCATTCTAATAATGTGGTGCTGCTTTCTAAGTATCAAAACTTTGTATGCAGTTTGTACACACTGCTTGTGGAAGTTCTACCCTGTTTATGTTTAATAGTTGTTACCAACGATGTGTTCCATGCAGTTAATCGTGTATGTTTTGGCCTTTCTTGTGCTTATTGACGCCTGCAGTTTAAATGTTGCCAACAAAGGTGATGTTCGTCTGAAAAAGTTATTGCATACCATTCCATATGGAATTTTTGAAATTCTGTTACACAGAAGCCGTTTTCAAACTTGTCCTCGTATGATTGTATACAATTACAGGTGTCTTCTACAGAAGATGCTTGACCTTGACCTTGATGGGATTGGGTATTGAATGCAACGTTCACCTCAGTGGTCTTTCTAGGCTCAAGATATGTTTAAAAGAATAAACTTGGGTGCATACCCTTGTGAATGCATTTAATCATGTTTCCATCTTTTATTTATTTATTTTTAATTTATCAGCCATGACAACAGCATTTTGAATTGATGAGTGAAACTGTTTGCGAAACCACACTCCGGGCTGTTGTTCAAATTAATGCCAGATGACTAGAGAGCGGATTTACCCATATGGCGCAACAACGTCGGATAAACGTTGAGTGAGGATTGATTTCTCAACGCAGCAATGGTATGCTAACGGTGGATTCAACATTGAAATGAAACAGTTCAACGCTAAAAATAAGCTTTCGGCATTCATTTTCGTGAGATTGAACATGCGCTAATATTGAGTAATCGCTTGTAAGTACTCTATTGTGTACTGCCATCCACGGTTGGTTCCTTCGGAAGTTGTTAATTCCTTTACTGGATCGGGATCCAAGTACGTGAATGGTACAACTCCTTCTGCCCAGCAGAGGAATTCCAAGTCTGGCCCCACACCCAGATTTATCTCCACCAGAGATGAGCCAGACACGCCCTCGCAGGTCAGTTAACATGCTCAAGCATTCTCGCGAGAGATTCTCAAGAGCCCGACCCTGTATGGGCGCCAGGCAGTGAGACATGAAAATTCGGGATGCCGCCTCGGACTGGCCAGAAGTACCTGGGTAGTACCCAGGCGGTACATCCTATGGAGGAATTCTAAAGCTTTCAGCTGTACGTGGGAAAACATCAGGTAATGTGTTTTTGTTGGATAACGTGGATAAGTCCATGTTGAATCGCCAGACCATGATGAAAGTGAAATAATGAAATAATCAGATGAGAAAAACGAATATATCCTCCAAATGACTTTGCTAATCCTCGAGTAGTCACCATATGCGAAAAATGCGGTTATTTACGTATAGCTTCATTGCTGTTGATTCTTCGCTGAATCATGTCCCACCATTTCAACCTTTAGTCGATGCTGACACAACGTAGTTGTGCCGAATGGATATATTACCTAAAAATTGTTCAAACATGACCTAATGCACGAAATATGTCATAATAGGACCTGACGCCATGGACTCATCTTATGCCCCCCGGTACCAGCAATCCATCCAGGATTACACGGAAGCAGAAAAGTATGGTTTCACTGGAGGGGATTCTTATCGAATCAACGTTGAAAGAGCCCCGAGCCCTTTTTCCCGTCAGTGATCTGACCCGGAAAACATTCGTTTCCTGGACCTTCACTTACCCGCCGCTAGATGTCTCTCACGAGAGATTCCAGGCCCTCGTCCGCATTTTCACGCTTGTCAGAGAGAATCGACGCCGAGGAGCCCATCCGTCTCCATCTCCGTCCGATTTCCCCTTTCTCCCTATTCTCTTCCTCGGTTGATAGACTCTCGAGAGGCAATGACGTGAAAGCGAGGGCAGAAAACGATTCGCCTCGAGGAACACTTCGTCGCGTAACAACGTGTAACCACGTCGCCTGATAAAGAGTTTCCCGGTTTCTTCGCTCCTCTGGCTTTCTCGCCGTCACTCGAGATTTCATTTTGAGGATTCGTTTCTCGGTCATGCAATAGATCATTTTTTGGCGAAGCTCCTCAAACAAACGGAAACGGAAGAATTTTCCACCTGGGTAGGATTGGCACATGAGGATGAGGTAAACCCTGAATGTTTCGTAGAATGGCTGCCATAAAGTCCACGAAATTTTTGTGATGCATTAAACCTTGCGAGAGGTGAGAATTTATCAATCTCAAGCACCTTTTATAACTTCTCGAGGGAGTCGATTTTGTGCATCTGATTTCATCGAGAGACAGCCTGGGTCGTGGCCCGCAGGGTTGTCTGACGTGCAGTGATGCCGGATGCGTCGGGTTGCCGGAAAGCATTGACCGTCTTTCCAGCAACGAAACAAATTCCTGGCGATCAATAGAAAAAGGGAGATTCAAAATGTGGGTCGATTCACGACATTTGCCCTCATCGATGAACGTGTTAAACACGCAACCCCGATGAAAGCCCAGCAACCCTGCCTCGCAACCCTGCACGTCCACCGGACCCGTTCCCCGCCGAGCCAAGTCATTCCGCAACTCGAGTGGTCTCTTGAGGCTTACGCAATTCGGACCGGTTTGCCGTCAATCTGTTGTTGCGTTCGAGTGTGATGAGATTCCTCGAATTTTTGCTCTCTGGAATTCGTGGACGGTGGCCAAAATAATTAAGCTGGGCCGTTCGATGACGAAGGTCACTTCCTGGCTAGGACTTGCGGCCTTGCGCGACTTGTTGCCCGATGTTGCGACGGCTTGCATCCGTCCTCTACTCGAAGAGCCGAATGCATTGGGAAGGGGGAAGGGGTTAAGGGGGAGGAAAGTGGCGGGAAGTGGCATCTCGACCCATTTAGGAAGGCTGGCCTAGCTTACCTCGAAACTCCACGCCTCGCGTCGGCCAGTTCTCCGTACGATCGGGCTTGAAAAGCTGCCTTTGTGTGTGCAAGACTTGATGGGACGCAATACGCCGTTTCTTCGTCTCGTCCTTCACCTTCTTTCTCTCTTTATCTGCCAATCCCATTCGGCATGGGAAACTGGCAGATATTGCGGTCGGTTTCCCCCGTATAAGTGAGAAACCGACCGCAATGGGGAAAAGTATACTTTTCCCCCTGCCATCAGCCCGCATTCGCCATAACCGGATTATTGTCGTGCTCGCCTCAATGCGCACGAGCCGCCTGGGTCGGGGCGTCTGCCACCGACCGAAACTGTCAGTTCCCTTCCCGCCCTCGCGGCCGACGGATCCATAGCCGATAACGGGGGGAATGGTTGCTCGCGTCAGCGCGGACAGGGTTGTTCGCTAGCCGAAACGCCGCATCTGGCATCCTACACGGTCGTACTCTCCTCCCATCTCAACGTAGCATCGAGGACTTTCTTCCGGGACCAGTCACGTAGGCCAACGACGTACGATTTTTTTTTTTTCCAATGAAGTTGGATAGTTATGATGGGGCGGTGGGAAGTAATTCCAGAGGTATAGCGACCAGTGGAGTGGCAGATCTGTACCTGGGGTTGTATTCTAGTTCTTATCACGAAAGACCACCACTTTCACCACTCATCTTTCGTCAGCGAGCCGGATGATACCCTTGGAAGTTTCTTGCAAAGATTTATTAAATATTACAATTTTTTTAAAAACAAAAATCGTAATAAAGTCTCGGAAGACGTCTTCACCTTACCCCCCTTCCCCTCTTCTCTCTTGCCCCCCTTGCCCCTGCCCCCAGAAAAGTTTCATCGACGAGCAAGAGTGAAAGGAGGGTCGTCACAATTCGAAGTATTCGAAGTCTGAGCCGGACCTATTGCCCGAGACGGCGGACGACTTGGACTCTCCTCTCCCACCTGCAGTTCCTTCAGTCCAATGCCACGTGACTACTTGGAAGAGGCTTTAAAAAAAAAAAGTCCCTGAAATCCCAAACGACCCCCCACTATCAGCCCCAGATGCGTCCGTTCCCTGCCTTACCCCCCCCCCCCCCTCCCCGCCGCGCCTTCGAACCATTTCCACCTGTTTTCCGACCGCTCTGAAGGCATCCACGTATCACGATGCACCCCGCTCTCCTCATCTTGGGACTGGGCCTCGGGGTCCATGCCCTCTACGAGGACGATGAGCTGCTCTTCGACACCTTCCCCGAGGGATTCACCTGGGCGGCGGCCACCTCCGCCTTCCAGATCGAAGGCGGGTGGAATCTCGACGGTAAGCTCCTTCTCACGCATCTTCCCAGCGGTTTGAGTCAGTTTCCATCGTTTTAGCTAACGAGACGAACGTTATGTGGGTTTATTATCGTTTAAACATAGGGCTTTTAACGAAGATGGAGTTATAATGGTGGAAACAGTGATTTTAAACGATCATAACGAGAGTCTAAGTACCTATCTGAAAGCTCTGAGAATTCAGGGCGCCCCTCTCTCTCTCTCTCTCTCCCTCTCTCTCTCTCTCTCTCTCTCTCTCGCGAACTCCGCGATGGAGATCATCAGGAGAGCGTGAACGAGACATTAGGGTAAAACACGGAATTTTCTGCGCATGTGTGTCGAGGCTAAACACGATTAAACCCGAGTCCATCCGCAACGGACCAGAGAAGGGAAACGACTCGTATCTCCGCCGAGAGATGGCAGCACCGCGCGGATCTGCGCACTCACCGCGCGGATCTGCGCACTCACCACGCTGGGGTTGGAAAATTCTCCAAGTTCCAGGCGAGGACGAGGGGAGAGCACGCTCACATTTAATAACAGGATTAACCAATTTGCGAATTTCTGATTTCGACACTCTGTGAATCTCTCCACTCTCTCGCATGCCGCAGAGATTTATTGTCTCTTTGCATCTCATGTTGCATGTTGAATCGTGCAGGGAAAGGAGAAAGCGTCTGGGATAAATTTCTGCACGACTCATGCGTGGCTCCGGAATGCGCGAACGGGGATGTGGCATGCGACTCCTACCACAAGTGGGAGGAAGACATCCAGCTCCTCGTCGACATGGAGGTCGTCGTCTTCTTCGATTTTCATTTCCTCTATTTTATTTTATTTTATTTATATATATTTTATATATATATATATATATATTTATTTTTTTGGGAGGGGGGTTTCCGCACGTGCCCCGCCGGGCCTCCACCCGCCCCACTTTCGTTGCGGCCGATTTTTTCCGTAGGTGGATTCGTATCGTTTCTCTCTGTCGTGGCCGCGAATCCTTCCGTCGGGGACGGTGGACGACATTAATCAGGCGGGGATCGACTATTATAACGACCTGATCGACGGACTCCTCGCCGACGGCATCCAGCCCATGGTGAGACTCACTTTCGCCTCTAATTCTACCTTACCACCTTATAAATGGTCGTGGACGTTAATTATCACATGATCTACTTTTACTCTCCTCGTTTTCGCCCATCCGTTTGCTTATCGTAACTTTCCTTCGCTTCCATCTTTTGTTCCATTTTTTGGTAATAAAATATATTAAAAATCATGATGAAAACCGATAGGTGACGCTGCACCACTGGGACCTGCCGCAAGCCCTCGAGGATCGCGGCGGCTGGCTCAACGCGGAAGTGCAAGACTGGTTCGCCGAATTCGCGAGACTCTGCTTCCAAGAATTCGGCGATCGCGTCCGTCTTTGGATCACCATCAACGAGCCGTGGGTCGTCGCGTGGCTGGGTTACGGGAACGGACTCAACGCGCCGGGCGTCGGGGACAGTCCGGGGATAAAGACCTACGTGGCGGGGCATAATCTTCTGCTGGCGCATGCGAAGGCGTATCGGATCTACCACGAGGAGTTCGCGGCGGTTCAACAAGGTGGCTTTTTCTGCGTCTGTCGATGGGAGCCGAGTCGTCTGATGAGCGTTTCTGCGTTCGGGACTGTCTTGGTTCTCATTTTCATTGTTATTATTATTTTTTTTTCCTCGGTTCACTACTGTAAAATTATTGTATAGTGAAGATAGATCAGACCGAGGTTTATAGGCTCGAACCTGGCTCGCGCCAGCAACTTCGGGCCCGAGTTCACTTCAGTCCGACCGAGTCAACAGAAAAAATTCACTCGGTGAAACCCAGGAGCAGCGGCGCGCTGAGAATTAGGCATGTGTATGTCCCCCCCCCCCCCCCCCCCCCCCGCCCCCGCCCCCGGGGGAGAGGGGGGGCAGCATGTGGGGGTGCTTCGATGGATCTTGATTCAGTCGGTGCCTGTGCAATCGCGTCTCACGGGGTGGGTCTGTGTTTCTGCGTCTCTTGGGTCTCATTCCGAACAATTAACCATTCACGTAAGCACATTTGCTCTTGCACGGACGAGAGAGATTCGAGTGCAGAGCAGAGTCATGGTGGAAAACGATTTCGTCCTCGTGACTTAATTGCTTATTTACATCACTTAATTTACAGTTCACGAATATCGCATGCAACAAGCATTCCGTTCCGTCCGATGAGAACGAGTGTTAATACCTCTGGGAAATCGATGTCGATGTCGTTTTCGCACGAGATCATCGTGATTGCTTCACGTCTTCTCCCTCGCTCACGGTTCATTAAATTCTTCATTTCGCACGGTTTCGCAAATTCCCTTTCCACAGATGCTGCAGGAACTGGAGTCCCCGCTGTTAAAAAAAAAAAATTAAAATAAATAAACAGAATAAACCGGATACAGATTACGGACCGGGGAAAAAAATTTGCAGATGTGGATTTGAGCCATTTCCTCTGAGTAGGCCCAGGCCACTCACATCATCCCCCATTCGCATTCTTTTCGCAGCAAAAATATGACTTTGTTTCTGGAATGTCTATTAAATTTCTCTGGAATGTCAACCTGAACCACGCCCAGTAAGAAGCAGTCCACTCGCCTCTCTCGCGTCCACTCGCCTCCCTCGCGTCCACTCGCCTCCCTCGCGTCCACTCGCCTCCCTCGCGTCCACTCGCCTCCCTCGCGTCCACTCGCCTCCCTCGCGTCCACTTGCCTTCTTCGTCTCACAGGGAGGATAGGGATCACGCTGAACTCGAACCTGAGGGAGCCATTGGACCCGGAGAATCCGGATGACGTGGAGGCGGCTGCCGTGAAGCAGGAGTTCGAGCTGGGCTGGTTCGCGGATCCCGTCTACTTCGGGGACTACCCGCAGTCCATGAAGGACAAGGTAGGATTTCGTCGGATGGCCGTCATGGCCGTCATGGCAGTCGTGGCTGTCATGACAAGAAACGGTCGAAAATTTCTTTTCCCAACGTTTCGCGGACTCCTTTAACTTTTTTTTTTTCATCTTGGCCCCGATGGACTTTACATCAAGTCGGTCCTCAAAATATGGAATATAAGAACAAATTCTATAATGAAAAAGCGAAAAGCCTCTCACAGAAGAAACTCCATGCAGATAGCAGAGAAGAGTTCGGCGCAGGGATTCCTCCAGTCCCGCCTCCCCGAGTTCACCGACGCCGAGAAGGAGCTGCTGCTCGGGAGCTCGGACTTCTTCGGGCTGAACGCGTACACGTCCTTCCTCGCGGCGTACAGCCTCAAGCCGCTGGAGTGCGTGAGCTACGAGTGCGATTCCGACGCGGACGAGTCGCAGGACTCTTCCTGGTACAGGTGAGAGGAGGGGCTTTACGCAATTTTATCTGCGTCGAACCGGATCGATTTGATGGAAAACGTGATTTCAAAATTTTTTTATAATAATTTAATTTATTTCGGTTTATTTTAAGACCCGATTTGCATAACGGGAACTGCGATTAAAATCCGTGGTTTATCCTGTTCCCCCCCCCCCCCCCCGGCCTCTCGGGCGCAATCATCCGAGACGACTCTCAATGCTCTGACACCTTCAAAAGGCCTTTGATCCCCTTTGAAGATCTGAAGCACCTCCGACCATGAGCACCTCCGACCATAAGCACCTCCGACCGACTTGATGAGTATAAGGCGCGCTTTCTTCCGATCCTAAAGGAGCGCCCGGGGTGGCACTCCCCTCATGCCATTGCCCAATCACAGAACGCTTAGGATCGACTTCCAGGATCGACTTCCAGGATCGTCTTACAGGATCGCCGCGTCTCGTTAAAGAGCTGCTTCTTCGCCGATCCTTGATGCTTGATTTCGGCTCTACACTCTTAGAAAAAAAGTGAGCGATTTCCGAGAAAGGGAGCGGAACTGGAGTTGGCGATTTGACTCCCTACAATCAAGGAAGTATTGCCCGCTCACCTCTCTCTTTCCTGAGAATAACCACTATTAATAGTTACTATTAATACTATTAATAGTTTGAAAAGTACTCTCCCTCATTCGTTTAGCGCTCTCGGAGATCGCTCACTCTTTTCTAAGAGTGTGCATTTTCTTTTGCCACTAACTCCCGCATTTCTGTCGGCTTTTCCGCGGTCACTCAGGCTTCATTTGTGTCCTCGTCCATGCCCTTTTTTTTAATTATTAAAAGGACCTAATTTGCATTGAAATTAACCACTTTCGTTCGTTCTTTAAACCGGAGTGATTTAAAGCCGAACCGATTTTCGGAGACACGATACCTTTTTAAGTACCCAGTACCTGTCCTAAAAGTAGCCGTTTTGGGGCTTGCAGCACCGGATCGGGCTGGCTGAAGCTGTACCCACAAGGATTCCGGAAGCTGCTGAATTACATCAAGGACAGATACGGAAACCCGGAGGTGATCGTGACGGAGAACGGGAGCAGCGACACGGCGGGGAACCTCGACGATGCTCTCAGGGTTTATCAGCTCAAGCATTACCTCAATCAACTCTTGAAAGGTATGTTTCCATGTCTTTATGCTTTTAATTAGTTGAGTTAATTTTAATATATCAGTTTTTTTTGTTTTTACTTAAAAATTTTTGTTTTGCTGCTATTCTGTTTTTTATTTTTGGCTTTTAATTATTCCGGGTTGTTTTTAGCGTGTCGGGTTTCATCATTTATGTTAAATTAATTTTCGAGGGGTGAAATAGTTCCGAATCGTAATTTTGCGTTTGGTGAATTTTTTTTTAGCCGTGAAATTGGACGGGTGTAACGTGACGGGCTACGCGGCCTGGTCTCTCCTGGACAATCTGGAATGGGGAGTCGGATACTCGTAAGTCTTCGAATTTCCATTTCCCACCTTTTTCCTGGCATCTCACGAAATTTTTTTTTTTTCCAGGCAGAAGTTCGGTCTTCACTTCGTGGACTTCTCCGATCCGGAGAGACCCCGAACGCCGAAGAAGTCTTCTCGCTTCTACCGCCAAATCATTCGGGACAACGGCTTCGTCGAAGAAAATATTTGCCCGTATTGATTTGACTCAGAGAAATTTACCATCGAGAAATAAACAGACCTTCGCCGAACGACAAACACAATGACTCGAATCATGAGCAGATTACTCATGAGCAACTCATGAGTAACTGATTAACTGATGAGCATTCGTTCGAGAGCACTCGTGCACGATGGTCCGTCGCCGTTGCGCTCGAGACGAAATCTGCCTCGAGAAGCCCCGCCCAGCGCGCGTCGTCTGCAGGGCGATGACGTCACGGGCGCGGTCTGCTCTCTGGGCGGAGTGCGGAGACGTCACGCGCGTCGTCTGCTCGTGACACCCTAGGCGCGTCGAGGGAACGCCGCTTACACATGCTGCGGCAGTGGCCACTCTCGTTTCGGTGGCGTCGGGAAGAGACCTCCAGTTCTCGCGCTCTCGTCGAATCGTGCTCTCGTCTTCCAAGTCGATTCTTCTCGTCGCATTCGCACATGTGCTGCTGCAAACTGAGTTGAGGTAAGGGGAGTCAGATGTTACGTTTGTTGTAACGTTACGTTGCTGGCGTGATGATCTTCCGACGTTGGTGGGAATTCCACCACGTTTGTCGCAGTGTTTTACTCGAAAGGAAATTATGTCGCTCGATTCCTGTTCCTTTCCCATCTTGTTGTTTTCCACTCGATTGCCTCGGAATACTTATAAAACGACGCTCCTTTTACAGGTGCCTGAAAATCGTGATTTCAGTTAAATATAGTTCACAAAAGAAATTCCGAGGGCCCCTCACGTAATATATACAGAGAGCTCCGGTACTTTTCCAAGAAGTTGAACGATCGAAACAGATCCCCGGGAGCTTTTGCTGCCGTCTGGGACATTTTCCGAGAATTCTCGTTTCAAATGAGTCACGTCGCGTGCGTGGCCGCTTTTTTCTCTTCGGGCCATTTTGCGAGATCGCAAATTCACGATCGGAGAAAGTCGATTCGGTTTGCAACTCCGATCGCAGTCACGTAACAAAACAAAAAAGAAAATTGGTTTTGCTCCATTTCGCCGATCCGGACTCAACCCGACTGGAAGCGACACGAAACGATCATCAGTCCCCGATCGCAAGTCCCCGATCGCGAGTCCCCGATCCGTCCCGATCATCCAGGTCACGGTCATCGATGAATTAGCGAAATGAACCCCTTCTCCCCCCTTCTCCCCCCCCCCCCCCTTCTTCCCATCGAAGAGGGGCGACAGCGTGGGAACGGCCGGAAGTGATACCGGTCCATTCGGTTCGCAAGGACCCGGCCATGACGCAATCACGAACCTGTAATTTGCGTATGCGTCTTGATGGACTCAGTTGATGATTTTGTCCCGGTTAACCTTCGAGACCGCGTAATTACCTCAACAGATTGATATCAATCCTTAATGAATTCATTTCCTTTCAAGTACTTTGAAACTTATTATATATTTATTCCTTTTTTTTTATTTATTCATCATCATATATTTATCATTTATTTATCATTATGTATTTTTTATTATTTATTTATGTAATTTATACCCGTCGGAGGCTCCTCGCGATCGTGCCTTGCCCCACCCACCGGGCTTCCTTTTACGAGCAGCGTCATTCGTCTTTCGCCCAAGGACGCGCGGGAAACCGACGGCGAGAAAAATGCGAAGATGCAGGCGGGGTGCCGCCTGCATCTTCGCATTTCTCCGCATTTCTTCGCATTTCTTCCGCCTCTTCGAGTCCGCATCGCGCCGGAAACCAAGTCAACATCATTAGTTATGAGTCTGTTTATTTCTGTCGGCCAAACAGACGGAGTTTATTCGGAGCGTACGTGGTAAACGGATGTTTCGAAGTGGATGTATATTTGCCCAGAACAATGGGGGGGGGGGGGGGGGGGGGGGGGGCAAAATAT
>CAJPEV010004283.1:6025-23425 GCA_905338385.1 Darwinula stevensoni | reverse complement strand
AATCCGTATCTAATCGAGTCGGTTTCTTTGTATCTCTCGAACCTCACGATAAAAAGCCCTGAGCTGATTGAAATGGCTGAAATTAAGCCTCGGACCGGGCAAGAGCGGGAAGCCCATGGCATCGTTCAACTCAGGGATAGAAATGAATTCCTTTGAAGGAGAAATGAGCCGAATGGACGTATGGACATGGCCACAGATCGAGCGCAATCTCGTGCACGGCCACCGAATGCAAATACGTACCGGGAGATTCGGAACCCAAGAGAGAGGAGAGACAACCTTCATGAAGCCTCCAGGGACGACGCCCGACCGACATCCATCCGGGGCATCGCGCCTCTCCTCGCATGGCACGAGAGGGATGACCGGGATCGGAGGACGCGAATTCTTCCGGACTCCGTGTGCGTCTCCCTCCCGGGGGGAATTCCCTTCTTCCAGGTGGAAACTCAGAGGCTGATCGCTGCTCTCTGCAGGTGCTGGACGACGTTCGGGAAGGTGAGATCAGCCTGCAAGAAGCGACTCAGTTATGGTTCTAATTGGAAACATTGTAGGGAGGCGCAAGTTCCTCGCATTCCATCTTCTCGAGGGAGAAACATTCTGCTGCAAAATTAAGGGCATAAACATCATTATCAAAATTAGAAGTGAGTTACTGTAGCAAGGATGCGAGACCTGAGGCCGATTTCCTCCGCCTGCCGGTGGGAAAGACGTCGCGACGAGTCGGGAGAAGCGACGCAGAACCCGAAACCGGTCGTGCGAATCCGGAGCAAGTCAAAGCCGGTTCGTCGCCTGGAATCCCCAATGCTTCCCGGATAGGATACTTGCGAGACTTGGATGCCTCACCGGACTTCGAGGCTTCAAGGCTGAGGTCTTGGACAGAGGGCGTCGCCGACCATGAGGAACCCCACGCCCACCTCTCGTCGCCCGTAAACCGCTGCCCTCCGGGTGATCGGCAGCGCCAGCCCGTCGCGTCTCTCTGCCGCAAGGGAACTGGTCTCCGCCTATCCGGGGGAGGATGGGGGACGTTAAGCGCATGGCACATGACAAGAGTATAGAGACCAGAAGGCACGGAGTCGGTCTGGCTCATCCGGGGACAGGAGGCGAAGAGAACACCGTAAGCCACCGAGTAGAGGAGAGGGGAGAGTCGAAGGAAGAGGCGGGAGGAGTCACGCTCGTTCTTCCCGATGTCTCCCGGCTTCCAGCGCTTCTCGGTGCCGTTTTTCCATATTTTCGAAAGGTAGGCCCTACACCTTAATGAAAACGAATCGGAATAGCTACATGGAATTTTAAAATTATCTTTACGATAAGAAACTTAAGGAAATGAAGGCCTTGATTATTTTTTGACCGAATCGAACGAAAAAGTTTTCGAAATAAATTACTTTAGTTCGTGACGGCATCACTCACAAGGGCATCCTCATCAGAAGACATCTTCATCAGAAGACATCTTCATCTAAGAGCACCGACCGATCCCCGCACCCACAGGAAATGCCTTTCCTAAATGCGGTACGTATAAGAGAGAATACGGTCGAAAGCTCCGTGTCGTGGAATGGCGCATGGTCGTGAAGTCGGTACCCAGCCACGTCGTCACGCACGTTCGCAAATGCGCGTGCATTTTTTAAAATACTAATGTACTATGTATCGGGAAATTTGGTCCCTCGCCGGGATTTGCTTCATCAACGGGACTAGACTGAAAAAATAATTTAACCAAAAGAATTATTATTGTTTAGCAGTAACCACGTGCAAAAAAAGGAACGGGCAGTTTCTAAATTTCCAGGCCATTATGCGAAATTTCTGCACGCACCAAGGCCACATTGGCTGCATCGACCTCATTCGCTTTATCGAGGGCGATTTTGCGAGTAGGGAGTGAGATCTGCGCATAAAAAAATGGAAAACTCTGGAAAACGTTCCCGCAGAACTGCAGAAGTCTTGGAGAAGCGGTTGTCGAAATCGTTTCCGATCCCATATCTCGAGAACCAGACCCCGAGGAAATTTCAACTTCTCCACCTGTTCTAGTGGGACCCCACTGAAATGCAGGGTGTACTGAGCAGGATTTCTCGGGGGGGGGGGACCATGACTTGTGTCTTGGAGACGCTTGGTTTCATTCCGGCCGCAGTGCATTCGGAGTCGAACCTGTCGAGCACGCTCTGGAGCTCCTGTCGAGAAAGGATCAGAAGGACGGCATCCGAGAGGACACGACCCTGCCGGATTCGATCACGTACTCAATCACGTACTCACGCACAATCCTCACTCCTCCCGCTCGCTTGGACACAGAACCTGCCATCGCTGTACGAGGGGTCCCATGCTCTTGCAGCACTCCCCACAGCTTTCCTCGGAGTACGAGGTCGTACGCTTTTGCGAGGTCTACCAAGCACATGTAAACATCTTTGGGATACTCCCAATGTCACTTGAGGATCCGGTGGAGAGTGAACAGCCACGAACGAAAGCGTCATTGCTCCTTTCGGATGGCACAACCCACGACTTCACGAATTCTCTTTTCCAGCACTTTGGAATAGACTTCACCAGGCATGCTAAGGAGAGAGACGCGCCACGAGGCGCGCCCACGTAACGGACTTTGAACATCGGGACTTGGAAAGTGCTAACACTCGGCGATGAGGAGCCTGACCTCGTGGAGGAGGCTAGTAGGAGACGAGTAGATATAGTTGGCCTGGCTTCAACCAAGAAGAAAGAAGGCACCAGTTCCTCTATCCTGGACCACGGATGGACCCTCTACTGGAATGGAGTCGACTCAACCGTGCTTGCTCAGGCTGGAGTGGGGATTAGATTGATTGTAGGAATTTTTATTAACATGTATTACATAGTATTACTAGCAATAATTTATTTCATACCTAGAGCATCGATTTGACATGCGATAGACGTCAATCAACGGGGCATTGTAAACGGGATCTACTCGAAATTGTCTCCAATGACCACTCGAGGCAAATAATGCCTGGCGATGGTTCTCTTACGACTGGGTGAAATATACCTAGTAATTTGCTAATTGATGCAGGGTGTGCCTTTGCATTTACCAAAGGCGGTGGTGGATCGATAAAGCTTACATCGTTAGACACTCAGACCATTCGGTCTTGTTCGGACAGTTCTTTGGGGAAAAGCGTGAAATCGTGATGAGTTCTCGAGGAGGCAAGTTCTTGGATGCGTTCCGACCTTCAGCCATCCTTTTACTCGCGGCAGGATGTTTTCCCTTTTCCGGTATTTTTGGCTCAGAGCTTCGGTTCCGACTCGTCTCTTTTCCGGCTTTCTATTCAATGGGGTTTCTCATTTACATCGCTGTCGTCCTCGTGTGGAGTGTGAAAATACTTATTGAGATGTTGCCACACTCGTTCGTTTTTGTGGTTATCGTTATTCAAGACGCTGTCTCCATTTTGAATAGCGGCATCATCGTTGCCTTCTTTCTCGTTCGAGGTTCGCGGATCGCGGAGATTCTCACCGAGGCGGACGCCATCCCAAGTCGCCTGCGGAAACGAGTCGCGGAATTCGCGATCCCCCTCGGCATCTTTTGTCTCGTGGCCGCTCTCGACGCCGTCGCCGTCGCTGCTGTAGGATTTTATTTCCAGTCTCCTTCGGCTCCTTGCCGAGCAGGAATCGTAGTCGTTTTCGTAGCTCTCCTCCTTCGAATCACGTCTTTTATTAGAGACATCGTTCAAGATTTAAGTCAACCTCAAGAGAAAGTAGAAAATGCTCTCCTGGAAATGCGGTAAGTTATTACCCATCTCAATTCTCTTACATTTCCAATATATTATATAATAATATAATAGTGCATGATTGCCATATGATTTAATTCAGAGAGAAGTACATTAGAATTTGGGGGTTGATTGAAGCCACGATGAAGGTGTTCGGATTGCCGATCGTCATCACGATGGCAGAGACGTTTTGGATATGCTTCTCTGAGCTGTACGCTGTAATGTCTGTCGTGATTACAGGATATTTCCCTCTGCCAAACAACATATGTATCAGCCTTTCGCTCGTTTCGGCCCTCATCCGATTCGTAGCTCTGGTGGAATCTTCTCATTGCCTGCTTTCGGCCGTGAGTTCCGATTTCCTATTCGTGCTTCATCGTCGTATCAGCAAATCTCGCTATTTTATTTTAGGCTTGCGATCTGGAAAACGAACTGTCAAAACTTCAATTTCAACACCGTGATTATGAAGGCATTCACGACTTGATGAAGGCTGTTCGAGACCTTCCAATCCGTGTGTCAGCAGCTGGATTCTTCCTCATTCGTCGGTCGATCCTTGTCTCCGTAAGTTTTAATGGTTTTTGGAAATTATAAACATATTTTCATGACGTTTGAGAGTTTGTTGTCGGCTTCAGTGCGCCAACGCCATACTGACCTACATGGTGATCCTGCTGCAGTTCGGGGACTCGAGCGATCACTTGGAAAGTCTCATGGCTCCAGGTCCAAGAAATGAGACTCCGAACGGACGAAAAATTACCCCTTAATGCGGGTGAAAACACCAGCAGATATGATACTTTCGCTTTAGAAAGTTTTCGTCGATTGTTTCATTGCCTGGCAATTTCTTCCTTCAAAATATTACATGCCTATTCCATATCTAAATACGTTACGTCGTATGCCTTTGTAATATTGTGCTTATAGATTTCTCCATATGGTCTTATTTGTCCAACATTTTCCGAAAGTTCACCTGTCAACGTGATTATGTTTCAAATTGTTGACGATTTTGCCTCCTGCCTTTCGCGATTAGTTCTCGTCATTTGCGATAATTGTATGTGATTATCACGTTTCTGTATTGGGGGTATTTAGACATTGTTTCAAGTTGTTCCATGATCTTTTATCTCCCTGTTCTCTGCAAAAGCAGCTAAAATCCCATTATGACAAGATACCTCGTAGCCCACATTAAATTAATATTGATCACTATATCTTTCGCTGAAATGTCATCATGCATGATTTAAAAGTGATTGAGATTCCTTATCGCATCGACGCAATGCAAAATGCAAAATCTCGAAATGCGAAATCTTTCATGAATCTTATACACCCATTCAATTTCTGACGGAGTAACGGAAATGAATTAATCGGAAGTGGGAATCACATTCGCTTGGAAATCTCCAGGTTGTAATAACCAAAACGTTATTGGTTTTGGTTATTACAAACTTTCCAGCTTTCTGGAAAAAAAAATTCAAAATGTATCCTTCCCGTCTTAGTCTTATTGCGGGCCCTCAATTCATCATGTACCGTCGTCTGGTGACTCGGAGATATTGGATCAGTTCGAGTCTGCAAAATGCGGAAACCTTGTATCCACTCCTATCCCAGGCAAAAATTTTCGTTGGTTCATCGGGCCATTGCTGGGGGAGTTGACCCATTTTCGGCGAATGATTGGCAGGCCAACTCACACTTGTGAGTCACTTGTGAGTTGACCGGCCAATCATTCGCCGAAGATGGCTCAATGTGGCTGAGAAGGTTCCGAAGATGGCCCAATGTGGCTGAGAAGGTTCCGAAGACCGGCGTGAGATGGAGCCAAAGTGGCATCGGTGGGGAGTCACTTCCCGGATGCTGCTGAGATGAGTCTCCTGTCCGTTTGACTCCCACCCGCCGGGATGGGAGTCACTTACGCTGAGATACACATTGCCCCCATCCTATTCTTCCCTGAGTAAGAAGTCTCAGAGTAAGAATTTGGAAGCGACTCCGCCTGCCTAAACCTTTTCCATCATACGAATTTCGATAAAAAATGCCCGTCACATCGTTCAACGAAGGAAAAGCACACGGCGGGGCGAGTGACGAAGATCAAATACCATTGTGCGAGGCGGTGAGACGTATTCTGTTTTGCCATCGGGCGTTAGCCGATGGCAAATTAAATTTAAAATTAAAATTATTCAAGTGAAAACTTCAACGACGAAGTCGGCACGTACCTTACTCTCTCGGCAATAAAAACAAAATATTCTAGCATTTCCAGTTGATAAAGCGTTTCCATGCGTTACGGATTTCCACTGCAAGCCTCCCACGTTTCTCGTCCCTAATGCACATTTGGGCCATCGGAAACGATGACCAAATTGACATCGAAATTCCCTCTTCAGGTATTTCCATGTCAATCATGTGAAACTTTATTGAAAAAAAACTTTATTCTGACTGTGGAAACAAAGCCTCTGTTGCCTGAGATGAGCCGGAATTCTGCATATCTACCAAAGAAATTCATAACCAGTCAGTTGCCTTTCCTTTTTTCTCCATTTCTGCTTGCAGATGCGCAGGGTGAAAATAATGAAGGAAAAAAAAAAACATTGGTAAATTAAGAAAAAGTATTTCTTCCTGAAATTCCCCTGTTCTTCGAAACAACCGGCTAGGTTCGCTTTGGCGTTATGACTCAGGCGACTGCCGGAATCGCTGACCTTTCGCCGGACTCATGCAACACCTTCATCGCGTATGGTCCGGTCAAATCAGCGTTTAAAAATCTGGCGCCTTCTACGACGTGGACTGCCTTTGGGACGACCCACGTGAGGGTCACGACCACGTGACCATTCTCCCACTTGAAACAGTTTCATCACCGACGACGGATCCGCTACTTTCGACGCCCGTCGACGAGTCAATTCCGGATTTTTTCTCGTTTCGTTCCCTCGCTAAAATAATTCAATTCTAGTTTCGGAGCAAAAAAAAATGTCCGGGATCTCTTCCCATGCAAATTCAGCCCAACACGTCCAAGAGCATCGGCCGAAGGCGCTAGTGCAAGAAAGGTCCACGTTCGAATCCAACTGGTAAAAGATATCTCCTGGGCCGATAGTTCTCATTGTTCAGTCGGGTACCATTTTCTTTCCTCTCGGTTTGATCAAAGCGACTCCCTGCTCCATCTTGATAGAGCAGTGTTTCCCAAATAATATTTTACCTGCTGACTCATTTCTGAATTGTAGAACTTCCTAAAGAATTGCGTAAATTTTTAACTTCTGAAATTAGTGGAATAAGTTTAAATGACCATATTTTTCAGCTGCCTGGAAGTAATGCGCCCATTTGTATTTTATTTTTCGTTTTGCCGATTGCATATTTTAAGTCTGAACTTCAGATACCCCCAAAGAGTCTAGCCACGGAGTCTTATGGTCAAACCTATACTTGTATGAAACTATACTTGCATGAAACTATACTTGCATGAAACTATACTTGCATGAAACTATACTTGCATGAAACTATACTTGCATGAAACTATACTTGCATGAAACTATACTTGCATGAAACTATACTTGCATGAAACTATACTTGTATACTTGGACCTTAGGAAGACTAATTGACTTTCCTTTAATTGCATGTATTTCCTTCATCAGTCGCTTTAAGACTCGGAGCCAAACCAAATTCAGAAATCAGCCGATGTATTGAATGCGAAATGTATCCATGCGGATCCAGCTTGTGCGCACGTGAGGAGATTCTTTGGAATATTACATATTTCACTCCAATTCGCGAGGCTTCTTCTGCATCTCTTCCATTTAGTTCTCACACGTCAGGAACGCTTCAAAACCTCATTGATCCAATGGATGAACCTAATGGGAGGAAATGAGAAAAGCCTCAGGTAACCATCGCGTTTCACGAGAACGGGCAACAGGAACACAGATGACGGAGCAAACTGGAATCGACCAATTCTCACCGATTAACTTTGGTGAAAACGACATACTGTCCCGGGCGCCTCGTGGAGCAAGTGTCGCTCTGGAAAAAGTGACTCACGATTCCTTCCACCGTCCAGTGGCTGTCCTGTGAGGCATTCGAGAGGAAGACCATGGGACTTCCGGAATCCCCAGGACACACCGTTTGATATGCTGTACCGTAATGCATATAATCATTAATAATCCCATTCATTCATGATAAATCAAAAGTTATCGGGAAGCATCATGACGAAATTTATTTTTAAATAAGAAACGTAGCAAAATAAGAATACATCAAGAACTTGTTTGCGTTCTCTCTTCAGCTTTGAAATTATTCATCTGCCAGGCTGTATTAGTAGGGAAGTCAAGAAAATGATATATTGGGATTCTTAATTATCGAACAACAGCAACTACAGAACAAAGTTCTGCATTCTCTTCGAATTTGTGAGTTAAAATGGTTTCACGCCAAAAGCAACAAAGGCATCCCAGCATATCGCATGAACAAGTTGAACAATGGAATTTTTTTCCTAAAAATCGCCCTTAAGAGCGATAACGTCATGCGATGCGATCAGGTCTGGAGACTTACACACCTTCGACTGGAGTGTTTCTGGAATGACCAGCACAGAACATGTTTGCGGTGAGGGTACGAGTGGTGGTGTGGTCCCCGGTGAATGCCGTCGTGTCTCGACGACACAAGCGGTTTGATATCACGGGGAGTCGAACCTCTGTCAGGGTCGATGCAAGCGAGTCCGGAATGTCGTTGCTCCAGGCAGCCACCTGCATCGATCGAAAAACTGAGAAATAAAATCATGCGAGAAGACCCTTTAGGAAGCATCACATGAACAGGAAATAAAAGACTTGACGTCTTACCGATCCTTCCATTTCGTCCTGGAGGTTTTGGTCAGAGATCTGAAATTCGGTCGGGAGGCACACCAACTGCACTCGCGCTGTGAGCGCGGAAGGCGCTGCTAGTTTCAGCAAGGCGATATCTGAGTCATGGTTTTCTACGCTGAATCTCCTGTGCACGATTATGTGGGACACCTGGAATTCAATTTTTTTTTTATTTTGATTGAAATTTTCCAGCATTAGGAAACGAATGGAAGCATTTTCGGTAATTTATTTCCTACTGGACCTGTCTGATCTGCAAGTATTCATCGTCCTTGTCGTTAGCTCTATAGTGCTTCCCGAGATAAACCAAGAAGTCTGTCTGGTTTCGACGTTTCGTGGAATCCCCGACGGTGACGCAATGGGCCGCCGTGAGCACCCATTGCTCCCGAATGAGGGCGCCTCCGCAGACGACGTCTTGTTTCTTGATGTCGTGAATCGCGGCCTGCCATGGCCATCTTCCTATTTTGTCTCCTTTGGACGGCGTCACTTGGTCGTTCTTTCTTCCACAAACTGCAGAAAGGTATGGAACATTGCAAAAAATGTCCATTCGGAAAAATTGCTGGGATCTGTTCGACATACCACGTATAGAAAATATATGGGTTCAAAAACCTACCTGGCTCACAAAATGGCTCATTCCCCGTCCATTTTCTGTCCTCGGTGCATCTTCGATTCTTGGGTCCCGTTAGAACGTAATATTCGCTGCACGCGAAGCTAACGATGGTCCCAACTTCGTATCCCCCATCTTGAATACACGCTGCATTATTTGTTTCATCAATCGTTTCAGAATCGATCGGACACGATTGAATCTTGAGAGATCCATGCGCAGGTCCGCTTAACGGGCCGCATCCGATCGTGACATCTGTCGCTGGATAAAGAGATCAGAACTGTTTTTATCACGTCATCTGCAACGGACGGATGCGCAAAGTAAATCTTAGCAAAACGTCGAGATTTTAGGTTGACATTTAGGAAATGTGTAGGTGCATAGTATCTATGGATTTTCCTTGAGCCTACTTATTGAAAGTGAAGGAACTGAAGATAGGACCAAAAAGACTAAGGACTAACAATTTTATCGTTTTTATGTTTTCTTTGGGAAATATGGTCTCACTTTCTCTATCTCCGAAGGACATATCTGGAACTGATGACATCATTGCAGCGTTTTTTGGGACGTTTCGCCGACAGCACAGTTCCCCGGGTCCACAGTCGTCCACGTGCGAAAGAGTCACCGTCCCTGGCGTGCAGAGAGACAACCGACGGCTGTCGACGCACTGGTAAGGACAATCACGAGGACATGCCCTTATGGAATCCGAGTCCAAGTCCTTGAATTCCGTTCCGTTCTGGCACTTCCCAGAGACGTTCCTTAGAAATTTCCGACGGAGCACCAGCCATGCCATCTCGCAATTACACAGGATGGGATTGCCTGCGATAAAGACGATTAGGCAGATGGCGCAATCATGCAATCACATTTTAGGTCGTTCAACAATGTCGTTCAACAAAGTCGTTCAACAATGAGAACAGCTGTAAAACTCACCGCTTACGTCCAGGACTCCATCCCCCGAAGAGAGAACATCCAAGATCGGTCGGAAGCTGAGCTCGGACAACACCGCGATGTCGTTTCCGTTTATGTAAATTTTCGTACTCGGTGCAAGACCTGGAATGGAAATGACAGCGCCGTACGCTGATCTAGCTCGACGTTACTTTTTTTCCTTCGGGCATTGTGCCCGAAAGAAAAAAAGGTAATTCTTCGCTTCTAACTGACGCCATGAAAGCAGCGAAGAAACGAAATCGAAATCTTGAGTCGCTCTCTAAGGGAATCTCCTACGTAATATATAATGCCATGGATGATTTTTATTTATTTATACAGGGATGTTAATTACTTATCTGAGGAAGCTGTGATATTTTGTTTTTAATTTGTAAGTTGGTCTTTCAGAGCATCGCCATGAAGTTTAGCAATCAGACCAACAAATTTCGCCGCACCAGGTTTTACTTCTCAAATTACATCGAAACCTTGATAAAAATGACGTAATTTTAATGAGTTAACTCTTAACGATCTGATAACTTTTAAAGTATCGTAAATATCCATACTCAACTTTCGTATATTCTTAATGAAATGTTAAAACAAATCTGGATCCTGCAAAATTCTTACATTTATGTCACTTAAGTTTTAGCATCTAGAGCAGAGGTTCCAATTCTTTTTTAATTATTTGCGGCACCCATAAGGACCCTTGAACTTTCTACGCCACACCCAGACATTTTTACAATGGGAAAATTGCAATGGGAAAATTGCAATGGGAAAATTGCAATGGGAAAATTGCATTGGGATTTGATACGAGGTAGTGCAAACGCTCAGCTCGTTTAAGACGGAGAGATGGCGTTCCCTCCTGTTTTCAAGTTACTTTAGTTTTAGTTTTTTTTGTTGTCAACTCTCAAATCTCACGGCACACCTAAGCACACCGTTCGGGAAACACTGATCTAGGGCACTCCGAGATTATTACGCGTCGTCTAAAGGGAATGATTGCCCCCATTGGCTTCTCTCTCAATATTCTGTGGAAAGCAAGTTATACAAAACATTTAGAATTTTTTTCATTCAGAAAATGTGTGCGGGGGAGGGGGGGGGGGGGACTTCGATGTTCGCATCTCCACAATATTCCGCCTTACCTCTCCCCAGAACCAGGAGTGCTAGAACTTAAATCGCTTTTTTGGTGAAACAATTTTCCAGAACAACACTTTCCTCCAAAAATGGTGCAATTTGAGATGTCGTCGCAACTGCAGGATTTTTCCTTTCAAGTGGTATCAGCACCAAAATAATAACTTTTAAAGGAATATTTAGCTTTCTCTCAAGGAAGAGATATTCTTATCTTATTCTTATTCTTATTCTTATTGTCAATATAGGAGTCTCTTCCCTTTTCCCCTTAAAATTCGTGCATGAGCACTTTTCAGTAATTTTCACCGTCCGAAAATTAAATAAAGGTTTCCTTTTAGTCTCACAATGTCGCCATATTTGATGACCAAACTTAGGAAAGATTCCTCTTGGACACCTCTGGCGGATTCTGTTAATGGCTCTGGATTGGAAATTCTCTGTTAAGAAACTAGGCCATCAAGGTCTTGGAAGCCTCTAATAATACACTTGATAATACACACACCGAAGATAATATTTTTGCCAATATTGCAACGCCGCGATTATCCTGGATGAACCTTGCCGATCGGTCCCTCTAAGGAATCCTACCAGCGATTGCTCCTGGCTCCACCCTGGAGATTCCATTGTCCCTCAGGTCCACCAGTTTCAAGGCATTGCTGCGGAATTGAAGAAGTCCTCTCGGAAGAATGGGACCCGGGTTGCACCGATGGCAACAGAATTTCTCCAGATTCTTCATCCGCTTGATGAGCGTAGTGGGGAACTTGGACGGGGGCGTGCCGCCTGAAGGAACGGGAAAAATACGTTCTTGAGGAAATTCTTCAAAACCAGCTTCATTTAAAATATTTTAAATAATAATTAAAATAAATCACGAAAGATGCTACGTGCCCATTTTCTACCAGAATTCAAGTACGATAGGACAGATTATAATATTTCATAGCAATTGGCGTGTGAACTCGTTGACTGAGTTGCATCCCGGCACTTGGCCAGATGTCAGGTACTGGCCAGGTACTGACGTTGACGAAAAATTTAAGTGCGTATACTAACGCCGGGCTTGGCTCTGCTCGCCTTTTCCATTTATTTTAAGATCTCCTGCGGCATCCTTTATCAACAGAAAATAAACTTCCAAATGGTTTTTTCGGAAATTACACACCTCCCATCCTAGTTGATCCTGGATTCAGACGATGAGAGGACCTGCTGGCATCGCGTTTTTTTTTTATATATGTCATCTCAGATCCGATCCCGATTTGGGTTGGTCGTATCCCCGGAGCGGGTACATCTATCGTCTATTAAAAGTCGCTATGACCTAGTGCAACAGTGTTTCGAGTTCCCGAGTATCGCTTGCTTTCTTTTCCTGCTGAAAAAAAAAAACTCATGAGAATCTCAAAAGGAAACCTCGTCAGATTCTCATGTGGTTTTCAGACTGACATCTCATGATGAACTCATGAGGTTTGGAACAGATGACTCATGAGGTTCACTTCATGGGGTTTTCGCATAGAGGCGCCACTTGCCTCGTGGCCTAATTCCCACGAAAAGTCTCTTGGGACTCAGTTTGCAAGGTCCCGCAAGTACTAAAATTAGAAGTAATAATATTAATAATAATATACAAAGGAATATGTTCGGTTACACTACTGTCATTTATTCCATCCAGTTGGCCAGAATTATCTGGAGTCTTCCTAAACTGGGTTATCTCTTCAGAGAAGTGCTTTTAGAAAATCGAGTATTTTTCATTATTTTCAATGTAAAAATAAGTAACTTGGTGAGTACAGAAGAGATACACCGGTGTGATCACGGGGATACTTTGGGAGATGAATTTCAGTCGCCATCTCGCGTCGTTTGTGGTCTGCTGAGAAAAATTCATGAGGTCCTCATGAGGTTTTCCAACAAGAGGTCTCATGAGGCCTCATGTGGCCTTCATCCTCATGAGGACGTTTCAAAGCCTCAAGAGGAACTACACAATCCTCATGAGAAGGTCGTGAGACCTCGTTAGGTACCTCATGAGGATTGCATCGTGAGGATTTCCTCGTGAGAAACTCGTGAACTCTCACGGGACCTCATGAGTTTGTTGTGATGTTTTTTCAGCTGAGTTGCTTTTCTGTAATTCGATAAAAAAATTTGCAATTTATCAGGAAACGGAATATTTAAAACGGCAGTCATGGATTCCCTAGCAAAACAACACATCGAGTAATAATATACATATATATTTATTTATTTATTTATTTTATTTATTTTATTTATTTTATTTATTTTATTTATTTTATTTATTTTATTTATTTTATTTATTTTATTTATTTTATTTATTTTATTTATTTTATTTATTTTATTTATATTTTATTTATTTTATATATATATATATATATCGCACTCACCAAAGCTGAATTCCCTCAAGTTGGGAGTCGCCCATCCGTCTTCCTCGAAAGCGGCGATCTCATTACCATGAAGTGTAAGTATTTGGAGGCTGTCGATCTTGAGAGGCGGAAAGGAGGTGAGAGAATTGTCGTGGAGGAAAAGCGTCTTCAGGCTTTTGCTCTTCAAGGTTGGGATTGAAGACAGTAAATTCGTGTGGGAGGAGAATTGCAGCAATTTCGGAGTCGTCGACCCGTCCAACTCCAAAATCGTGATCTTGTTAACGTTAACGTCGAGTTCTTCCAGGCTCTCGCTCTCGAAGGACGGGAGTGAGCCCAACGAATTGTTCTCGAGATGCAATCCCTTCAGGTGTTGGAATTCGTTCAGAACGGAAAAGGGAAAATCTTCCAGGAGGCTGTGGAGAATGAAGACTTTTGCGAGCAGGTGTTTCGAAGGGAGGATGGCCGACGGGTGGATTTTCTTCACTGCGGTCTTGTTCAGCTTCATTATCTGGAAGGAAAGATTCCCAAATATTCCCTCGGGGAGTTCCTCTACTCTCGTATTGTCTTCAATAAGGAATCGCCTAGAAGGAGAAATAACGTTTTGGATATAGTATTTCATTCTGACCTAGTTAGAGTAGAATTCTTAATTTATGCGCACCAGGATATAATTGATCTATTTAAGAGAGTGACCCTGAGTTTTCGTATGTTTCCCTGAGGAAAGCCATGGAGATTAATTGAATTCCTGAATTTCAAAATGGAAAGACTAAATCAATAGTTAAATTCGCATGTCCACCATTAATTCAAGTTTGGCCTCGTACGATAATTCCACACAGAGCATCATGTTGCCCCCCTGATGGCATCTTTTCCCCGAGAAGATGCCATGAAGAGGTGACATGGCATGATCGTGAAACAACTTTTCGGGGTTGCCAAGGGGTTTGGAGAAGCGGGAGGAAATTTATTGGTTCAATTCCGTTCCTCCTTTGCGATTTCAGCATTATTGGTGCCGAATAAATTTCCCTTGAACAAATAAATGTTCACGTTAATGTTGTGCGCATATATTGCGTAGGCACGATAGGAAGTTTTAAAGGGCAAGCTGTCTTTCGGATGGCCTTTAAGGATCACGGCAGATCGAATAAGGAATCCTTACACTATTGCATCGTGAAAGAACGCGTTCTGGTGAAAACTGGAAGGACGACATAGATTTTTCCACACTCCAGAGATTTCGAAGGACGCTGAAAAAGTTCCCGAAAATAGTATTTTATCTACAGCCTACCCGGTCTTTTCCAAATGTTAATACCCCAGTCCTTCGAAGCATAGAACTTCGTCTGGCCAGCTATTCAACAAGGGAATACTAGGGGTTAGAAATAGAGTCGACCAGACGAAATTTCAGTCGTATCCAAGATATGTCCAAAGCTGTTCATGGAATCTTGACTCCTGCGTCAGAGTAGCGTTTATGTAGGTAATCACTTGAACGTTTTACGATTTTTTTTTAAATCTCAGCTTGGGAGATTCCCCAATACTATTTTCCACCAAGGAGAATAAGAATAAGTTAGTTATATGGAGCATTAACTTTATACATACATCGATGCAATTCAATTCCCTTTACTAGTTGCAACCTGTAATTTACGAGTGGCGTGCTTTTTTTGCAGGTTTTCATTGAGGAATTGGAGGAAAGTTTATATCTCAGTTCTACCGGAAGAAGAAAATCAGATTCCATACAGAACTAAGCATTTTTGTCTCACAAGGGACTGGTGTGCGATATAAATGTATTTAAGAGAAACGGCCAACCGTATTTAGCTCTCCCTAAGAAATCGGATTATCCGGGGGGGGCCCGGATAATCCGATTCCTTACGTTTGGCTAACCTCGCCGTTCCGTATGATTCCCGGCGAGACGAATACTGACTTATTCCGGATAATGAAGCGACCAAAACTTCGTTGAGAGAGGGGCTAAGGACCTATCTGCTGCCTCGATTCAAGAACGTCTCGGTGACAAGAGTTTCGTGAAGAGTGAGACACGAAAACTGCATAGATGGGAATTCTTACTCACCAGAGTTGATCGGAAGGCCACAAGGCATTCGCGAGTACTGAGGAAATGTGAGCAGCAGAGCTGGCCCGCGAACAGTCCACTGTCACGTGACCATCCGAATCTCTGGTGCACGCGCAGGGCGAGATGTCTTCGGTGGGGCACGACTGCTCACTCATCCCAGGCACAATGGAGGGAATGGAAAGGAAGAGGATGGTCAAGGACGGATTCATCATGGGATCGCCTATCGGAGGACGGCAAGTTGTCGGTTATGGTGTCGAGTGTCCTTCGAGGTCGGTTTTCTTACGTGATGATGATTCACGTGAGTGTGGCGAGTTTCCCTGTTGGAATCGAAATATATCGAAATATAAATGAAACACAGTAAACGATCAGAAAGAATGCTTGAATTCACAGTTTGTGATGCATATGTGTAATGGATGTGAACACGATTTTTTCTCCTTTTCAAATTCCGCGTATCACTCTGTGCGAAGTTGGCGTAATTTTTATGACGCTTTCACGATTGTTATCTCGATTCGAAACCCATTAAAGAGGGGAGGAAAATAATTGTATTTCCCTATTATAGGGATATAAACATCCGTGAGATATTTTATTGTGACATCCATGGGCCGTATTTCGTCCAAAGTGGGAACCAAATATGTTCTCTTTGGGACGCCCCGCCACTCGTTGGAACTCCAATGGGACTTCTTGGACTCGATGAATGGAACAAGCTTTGGGCACGTCACGGGAATTACTTTCCTCAAATGCGATGGTGAAATAAAATGTGGTGCATGTTCGGGGGAAAAATGATCGGCGAAATCAACGTATCCCTGGAAATTCCTTATCATGCAATGACTTAATAATTTCATGCAATAACTTTCGCGACCCAAAAATAACGACCATTATCATCGCCTCGCCGAAGCAAAAAAGTTTCGGCAGAAACTTTACCCAAAAATACCAAGTCCTTAGGGAATGCCCCCCCCCCCCCCAAAAAAAAAAAATAAATAAATAAATACGATTTCCCCTTCTAAATCTTTGCGAAATCGATGTTTCAGTCCCTTATTGTACATAGAGCCACGGCGTCCAATATTCGCATCTCGCCATTTTCGGCGAATCGGCCACAGGGACCAGTCAGCCATTCACGATCGTAAGTTAAGCTTTTACGATGGCGCCGACTTCTTCATTTCGACTCCTTTCATCACTTATCGTAGCACAATTCAATCCCTCCGATAATAAAAAAAAACACGAAACAGTTCCCTAGCAACAAAATGCTGCTAGGGAACGATGGAAACGTTCCCACCAAATTAAACATATTTAACCCAAGAAGCGGCAATTACCATAATAATTTCTTAATTAAATATATCGACATTCCACCCGTCGCCGCGGGAGCAGTATATATATATTTTTCGACACTTTCGAGTTTCTTCATTTATTCCTAATCGGCCCGAAAAACGAAATGAAGAAAATCGGCGTCGAACGATCGACGGTGTCGACGGGTCGACTTCAATCGATCGTCAGTTCCCGCTTCTACGGTTAAAATTGGGAATGGCATAGGAATCATGTCGCAAATATATAAATATAAATATAAATATAAATATAAATATATATTTACCAAGTATGACGTCGACAGGGGATATCTGCATTTTTTATGCATGACAACGAGCCTTTCCCCTTACGGGAACTCCATATTCAGATTTCATGCGCGATATCAAATACGGCCATACAGCTTTGCTCGAAATGTACATGGTACAAATAAAAATTATATATGGGAGACTGTATTTGGAAGCCGTCCAGTTCATATAATGTTTTGGCCATTCTTAATGTATATGGAGCTATACATGGTTCATATATAAGCCCCAAATATGGTGCTTAGTTGTAATGTATATAGCACATATAATAATTTGGTACGTTTTGGCTATATTTAATATATTGGATA
>CAJPEV010004282.1:0-23432 GCA_905338385.1 Darwinula stevensoni | reverse complement strand
GCGTGATATTTCGGACGCGATGATGAATCTTCGGGTGTCAACGTCGCTTTTTAAGTAAAAAATTGAATGGGAGAAATTTGAGACCGTCAAATTTGCAAAATGTAAAATAGGAAAATTTGAAGAAAAAAAAAGTATAACGCAGGAAAAATGTTGTAGAGCCATTTGAATGCTTGAGTACTTCCCGCTTCTTCGGCGTTTCATCTCAGCGAAATCACGGAAAGTCCAAAAATATATTCCCAAAAGGATCACATAAATGCCGGAAGAGTTTTGAGCCGTTCGCTTTCGGCAGATGGCAGTTGATCTAAAATTTCGGCTATTTGTATGCCTGACATTTGCTGGCAGCCTTTGAGCTGTCCGAAACTGAGTTATTTTTTTTTTGCCGATCCAAATCGAAAGTGTTCTCATGAATTTTTCTGCGATGAAGCGAAGAATAATTATCCCGGAGAATGCCCTGAGATAGAGGCAGGGATCTGCCTCGAGGAATGCTCCTCTCACGAGGACTGTCGGGATTCGACCATCTGCTGTTTCAATGGGTGCGGGCACATCTGCACGCCGGCAGGTGAGGATCTCATTAATATTAAATGTTTTTATTATTTTATATTTTATTCTGTTTTTATTATTTATATTTTATTATGTTTTTATTATTTTATATTTTATTCTGTTTTTATTATTTATATTTTATTATGTTTTTATTATTTTATATTTTATTATGTGTTTTATATTTGATCTAAATATATGTTTTATCTGCGACTCAAGCGACTTCTTGCGAGGAGGCGTGGTGTCCGCCGGAGTTCGACTGCGTCTTGTCCCAGATCATCTGCGACGCGATGCCCGGCCTCTGCCCCGAAGTCACGCACTGCGTCCCTGAAGGTAGGTTCGAGGACCGGAAGGACTGAGATGAGTATCGCCTAGGTGATGGACGGGTTTCCTGCGGGTTGGAAGGTGTCGACGACGTTCTATGCCGGTTCGTCATATCCTTAGGGGCTATGGAAGAATTGCGAAAATTTTTCATTAAATCTTTGGAATATTTTCACTAATTCCCGAACGTTAACTTTAGAGGAAAGGATAAAGAATTGAGAACTATCCTCTATCTCGAGTGGGATTCTTCTGGTTAACCTACGTGGGAAAGAAATCGTTATTAGAAAGCAGGAACTTTCATTAGCAAAGCGCATTGCTCAGTGCCTAATTTTATTTAATCCCGTGCGAAGTTTCAACTCCATGCTAGTTCATGTGGAGTGCAAATATAGAAAAATTAGCATGTTGTACTTGAGGAAGGTCTCCTGGCTCTCCCTCTCCCATTATTATCAGATGAAAATATACGTTTTTTTCCTCGCCTTTCATGATTTGGTTCCGTGTCGTTTCCTGTCAGGTCACGTAACATGCGACGACATGACATGCGTGGAGGGATATCACTGCATCATGCAGGAGATGGGATGCGAGGACTGCTATCCCTACGCCGACTGCGTGCCAGACATCCTCCCCAAGAGACCGAAGATTCCCGATCACCTGTTCCGGCCTCCTCCGCCTGGAACCAAGATGAACCTCCTCCAGCTGATGGCCGGCGGGCGTCCGCTTCAACCGGTGGACCCCAGGATGTTCCAGGGCCAGAAATCGATCATTGATGAACTCGCGAAGGAATCCAGGGCCAAGTTCTTCGAGAGAGTCAAGAATAAGAAGTGAAAGGGAGGTCGATGGGGGTCAAGCCGGTTGGACAACTCCCTTCTAAGAGAATACAATTTCCTTAGAAACTCATTGATATCAATTTCTTCTCGTCTCGCTACCGTGATTGAGATGCACTACATCCTGCAATCGGTCTCATCTTGACTTTTTAGAGCTCTAATAATGCTTAGCGTATGGTCATGCACAGCAGAAAAAAATACAGCACCAAGGGAGTTTCTGGAGTTTCCATTCAGGAGTTCAATACGAACTCGAAGCAAGTTTCTAACTCCCCCCTGATTTCGTATCCTTAGAATAGCATTGTATCTTAATTGCCTTCGCCAGCACAAGGAGATCCTCGCGAGAATTATCTCGAAAGAATTACATTAAATTCATCTTTTCGGGTGCATCACATTGTCTTCGGCCAATAGGGGTTCGCCGTGACCATCCCTGTTTCTCTGGTAACTTCTGGTTACTCGAAGTGAGGTTATAGGAACAGACGCACAAGGAATCGAGGGCGATTAAGTGGCGCATTCATCGGAATTGACGGTGACTCTGCCTCTTCGTGATATTCTTGCGAGTGGAAGGATGAAAGCGAATTGCACCCCAGAGGGCGAGGATGAAGCAANATACTAGGTTGGCCAAAAAGTTCTGCAACACTTGCGAAAAAGTTGATTTTAATGCGCAAATTTATTTTAAAACAATAACAACTACTCTTCAAAATAAAGGCCTTCGTTTTCAACAATCTTTTGCCACCGATCTGCAAGCATCCGGATTTGATTGAAGTACCATTCTGCCGGCTTCGAATCGAAAAACTCCTGGCACGCTTCCTCAACTTTATCAAATGACTCGAATCGGCGACCACGCAAAAAGTAGTAGAAACAATAGCGTATCAAGACTCGAAGCTCGATTTTGTCCAATGTCATCTGAAACTTAAGGATAAAGATGAACCCGGAACACGATAAACACAAAAACAACAAAAATTGTGCATAAAACACTCAAAAAATTAACAAAAATGCGCATAAAAATAAACTTTTTCGCAAGTGTTGCAGAACTTTTTGGCCAACCTAATATTATTATTATTATTTTGCGTGATATTTCGGACGCGATGATGAATCTTCGGGTGTCAACGTCGCTTTTTAAGTAAAAAATTGAATGGGAGAAATTTGAGACTGTCAAATTTGCAAAATGTAAAATAGGAAAATTTGAAGAAAAAAAAGTATAACGCAGGAAAAATGTTGTAGAGCCATTAGAATGCTTGAGTACTTCCCGCTTCTTCGGCGTTTCATCTCAGCGATAATCACGGAAAGTCCAAAAATATATTCCCAAAAGGATCACACGAATGCCGGAAGAGTTTTGAGCCGTTCGCTTTCGGCAGATGGCAGTTGATCTAAAATTTCGGCTATTTGTATGCCTGACATTTGCTGGCTGAGTTATTTTTTTTTGCCGATCCAAATCGAAAGTGTTCTCATGAATTTTTCTGCGATGAAGCGAAGAATAATTATCCCGGAGAATGCCCTGAGATAGAGGCAGGGATCTGCCTCGAGGAATGCTCCTCTCACGAGGACTGTCGGGATTCGACCATCTGCTGTTTCAATGGGTGCGGGCACATCTGCACGCCGGCAGGTGAGGATCTCATTAATATTATGTTTTTATTATTTTATATTTTATTATGTTTTTATTATTTTATATTTTATGTTTTTTATTATTTTATATTTTATTATGTTTTTATTATTTTATATTTTATTATATGTTTTATATTTGATCTAAATATATGTTTTATCTGCGACACAAGCGACTTCTTGCGAGGAGGCGTGGTGTCCGCCGGAGTTCGACTGCGTCTTGTCCCAGATCATCTGCGACGCGATGCCCGGCCTCTGCCCCGAAGTCACGCACTGCGTCCCTGAAGGTAGGTTCGAGGACCGGAAGGACTGAGATGAGTATCGCCTAGGTGATGGACGGGTTTCCTGCGGGTTGGAAGGTGTCGACGACGTTCTATGCCGGTTCGTCATATCCTTAGGGGCTATGGAAGAATTGCGAAAATTTTTCATTAAATCTTTGGAATATTTTCACTAATTCCCGAACGTTAACTTTAGAGGAAAGGATAAAGAATTGAGAACTATCCTCTATCTCGAGTGGGATTCTTCTGGTTAACCTACGTGGGAAAGAAATCGTTATTAGAAAGCAGGAACTTTCATTAGCAAAGCGCATTGCTCAGTGCCTAATTTTATTTAATCCCGTGCGAAGTTTCAACTCCATGCTAGTTCATGTGGAGTGCAAATATAGAAAAATTAGCATGTTGTACTTGAGGAAGGTCTCCTGGCTCTCCCTCTCCCATTATTATCAGATGAAAATATACGTTTTTTTCCTCGCCTTTCATGATTTGGTTCCGTGTCGTTTCCTGTCAGGTCACGTAACATGCGACGACATGACATGCGTGGAGGGATATCACTGCATCATGCAGGAGATGGGATGCGAGGACTGCTATCCCTACGCCGACTGCGTGCCAGACATCCTCCCCAAGAGACCGAAGATTCCCGATCACCTGTTCCGGCCTCCTCCGCCTGGAACCAAGATGAACCTCCTCCAGCTGATGGCCGGCGGGCGTCCGCTTCAACCGGTGGACCCCAGGATGTTCCAGGGCCAGAAATCGATCATTGATGAACTCGCGAAGGAATCCAGGGCCAAGTTCTTCGAGAGAGTCAAGAATAAGAAGTGAAAGGGAGGTCGATGGGGGTCAAGCCGGTTGGACAACTCCCTTCTAAGAGAATACAATTTCCTTAGAAACTCATTGATATCAATTTCTTCTCGTCTCGCTACCGTGATTGAGATGCACTACATCCTGCAATCGGTCTCATCTTGACTTTTTAGAGCTCTAATAATGCTTAGCGTATGGTCATGCACAGCAGAAAAAAATACAGCACCAAGGGAGTTTCTGGAGTTTCCATTCAGGAGTTCAATACGAACTCGAAGCAAGTTTCTAACTCCCCCCTGATTTCGTATCCTTAGAATAGCATTGTATCTTAATTGCCTTCGCCAGCACAAGGAGATCCTCGCGAGAATTATCTCGAAAGAATTACATTAAATTCATCTTTTCGGGTGCATCACATTGTCTTCGGCCAATAGGGGTTCGCCGTGACCATCCCTGTTTCTCTGGTAACTTCTGGTTACTCGAAGTGAGGTTATAGGAACAGACGCACAAGGAATCGAGGGCGATTAAGTGGCGCATTCATCGGAATTGACGGTGACTCTGCCTCTTCGTGATATTCTTGCGAGTGGAAGGATGAAAGCGAATTGCACCCCAGAGGGCGAGGATGAAGCAAGGGTGAAGGGATGAAGTAAATATGAAGTAAGGATGAAGGAAGGATGAAATAAGGATGAAGGGTTGCACTCAGATCTTACAATAGAGAGCCACTTCTAGCCTTGCGAGGCTGGTCCCGATGGCAACATTGGCTGGGTCTTCCCGTCGAGGGAGAAAGAGCTCGAGGCCTGGAAGTACCCAGGTACTTCCAGGCTCTAACGCGAGGGGAACCTGGTCAGTCGCTCGGCCGAGATTCTCAAGGCCGGTTCCCCAAGTACCGATGGATCGTCCCATGGACGTTCCTAACATCCTGACATCCCACGACGGACATTTCATGGACATCCATGAAATGTCATCTATCCTACGTGGGACCCATATGGGATGTTTCAGGGATGTCCTGTTTTCCATCGGTTCCCCAGGACCCACGAATTGAATCCATCGTATCTATCTCCTTGTCTGGCCCGGAACCGAAGCGATAGAGGCGAAGCGAAGCCCGTGAGAAGCAGCCCACGTGACGCTGGTCCCAGCGCTCGCTTAGGGAGGATCTGGTTTTGCAATATGCGTTCCTGCAATATGCGTTACGTCCGTGTGCTGCTCGCGCTCTTGTCCGCGTCAGTCTCTGGTGGGTGAGTCTCCAATATTCAAGTTTTTTTCACATGAAATTTTTTTTACAATTTATTTATTCCAGTGAATTTGGAGTGAGACAATTATTGTATGTCGAGATTTATTTTCCCACCGGAGGAAAGTCGGCGCAAAATTAAGTTTCAACACGATTATTCGTCCATCCTTAAGTCGTATGTGTCTTCGGGGAGTTTTACTATAAGAAAAATCTTATATTGAAAAATGTTCTTATTTAAAACGGCAACCAGACCTGCCGGAAAGTGAACGGTTTCTTGCAACATCCAAATTTCCGCTAAAATCTCCAGCGAATCCCTTCAAAGTTTTCCTTCCCCGCACGAACAAAAGGGAAGTCCTTCCATCCCGGCGAATGCCCGCTGACGGAGGGAGGATGGTGCGTGGAGGAATGCTCCTCCCACGAGGACTGTCGGGAGTCCAGCCTCTGCTGCTTCAACGGATGCGGGCACGTCTGCACTCCGCCCGGTAAATCACTCGGATGTGTATTACGTTTTAGCATGACGGCGCGTTAAGCCAGGGCGAATACGAAGTGGCTTAAGTCTGCATATGAAAAATGGCATAAAAGCTTATTCAGAACGCTTTCGTGGGTATTCACGCATTATGAGAGATTTTAAGTTTCCAATGTTAAGTTCTCTTTATCGTGTCTGAACCTTTTTCTATGAAAAATTTTCTTTATTAATAAGACTACTGTTCACAAATTAATTAATTTATTATAAATGCATTTAGTGATTCATTGTCTTAATTTTTTTTAATTAACCATTTATTTATTGATTTCTAGCCTCTAGTTGCGAGGAGGCGTGGTGTCCCCCTGGTTTCAAATGCGTCATGTCCCAGATCGTCTGTGAGGCTCCGCCTGGCCGTTGCCCCGAAATCACGCACTGTATTCCCGAAGGTAGGCATCAGTACTAAGTCTGGACTGAGGAGACGCCACGTCCGAATGTTGAAGGACAAGGCGAAGGTGTCACGTGTATGCACAGTAAACACATGCAACAGAGTATGATTGGCTTGAATGTAAACTCAAAATATCGAGAAGCTTGTCCCAGCATTTCCTGATTCCTTGGTTGTGTGGTATCCGTATCAGATCACATTACGTGCGACGACATGACATGCGTGGAGGGATATCACTGCATCATGCAGGAGATGGGATGCGAGGACTGCTATCCCTACGCCGACTGCGTGCCAGACTTCCTCCGCGAGAGCTCGAGGGATGACCTGCTCCGGCCTCCTTCCCCTCGACCCAAAATGAACCTCCTCCAGCTGATGGCCGGAGGGCGTCCGCTTCAGCCGATGGACCCTAGGATGCTCCAAGACAAGAATTCTCTCCTTGGAGGAATCATTCAGGAAACCAAGGCCAAGTTCCTTGAGAAATTCGCCAAGAAGAAATGAGAGAGGCTTATGACAGATACCCTACAAGACAATAAAATTCTCTCATAATATCAAAACATTTTTTTTTTCTCCCGATCTTGCTGAGTCTTTTAGATTTCGAAGCTTCAGATTTCCCTAAAATTCACTCACTCAGATTACCAACATCCCCACTCCTCGACCTCAAAATGAGGAAGCTCAAGATTCTTTCCATGGTTGCCGAAATTAATTTCGCACGTAGCATATTAGCATATAGTATAACCAGAGGCTTCCACTCCGCTCAAATCCCATTCATTGACACGGTCGCTATATACGTCGCTGTCGACCCTCCATCTCGGGTTCGCACATCAACAACTCCATGGCCGAGCAGCGGACTCGACGAGACAAGCGTGTTACGTTGATGGATCTCTTTGGGTCGAATCCCGGAATGAGTCGATTCTTAATTCCGCCGCCACGAAGCACGTCTCATGGAAGTGTTGATAACAAGCCACCAGATGTCTCTGTAATATTTCGACCCTCCCCTACCCCTCAGAATGTCTCCTCTAGTTGCACTCTCTATGATATTAGCCTTGCTATGCAGACGAAAAAAAATGAGACCAGGAGTGACCTTGAATGCTTCCCCCCCCCCCCCTCTCCAACGCTCCAGGCCTTACACCTAGAAGGAAAGCTCGTTTCCAATGGTTGTATCCAAAGCAGAACAATGTGTCGTTTCCAGTGAGGAGTATCGCACGAGGTTAGGGGAAGGCAGGCTGGCCCTGCATCGGTTTCAGCGGTCAACGGCTGAGCTCGTGAATGTGTCCGTGTCGCTGAGGGTCGCCCCAAAATATTTATCTATGCCGTCCATTATGGAAAGAGACACGAAATGGAAGGATGTCGCACCCAGTCCTCCATGTCAGCGTCTAACTTCGCATCAGGCTTCGAACCCCAATGGTTCTTAGCTATGCGATCGAATGTAAGGGACTCCTATCGTGCAAAATGCAATTAATCGTGTTCTGCTCCTGATCGCATTCGTGTCGCGTTGGCGCGCTGATCGCTCGGGTGAGACTCGATTTTTCATTTATTTCTATTAAAGGAAATTGTTTTTTTTAATTATATATATTATTATTATTATTATTATTAGTTTGCAAAGCGAAATTGTTCGCATCTGCCGACGATTTTGATTTGCGAAAAAATGTTGAAACCGGCTTGGAGTGGAAATATGATGGACGGTCCTCTGATGGAACCGACTGGCATTGATTCTCCTGTACAAGAGGCAAATCACTTTAATGCATACTCTCATGGACAACGCCTAATTACGCGGTGCAAATTATTTGGCTGATTGTCGCCCATTCTTTTGAGCGGAGGCGTCACGCCGCAAGGGAATTTTATCACCGTTGCGGGATCTGCACGAGCCGATTTCGATCATATTTGGAAATCATCAAATCGTCAAGTTGATTTTTTTTTTTCACCTTTTGGGAACGAGGAACAGCGGAGTTTCTCCATCCCCATCATCGGGAGCGTTTGCGCGTCACCCGGTTAGGATTCGCTTGAGCTGGGCGGATTTGGCTCTGTCCTGCTTTTCAAGCGGCGCCGTGCGAGGCGCAGACGTTTTCCCGAAGTCGCACATTGTGTCCCCGGGGGTAAGTCCACTTACCTCAAAACGTGGTATAAAGACGTACTCGTTCTCGTTGCTTGTTGGAGATCGATGGTGTGAAAGAACTTAACGTTGTTCCATGACGTTCATACTTTCTTTCATTTAAAAAGTAATGAGGCTCCTCTTATCGACTGAAATGGCTGCGTCAGTCTCCATTTTCACTTTCTCTTATTGCCCCGCACTACTCTCAACTCTCCCTTTCCTTTTCCTTCCCTTTGTTCGGCACTTCCCTCCATCTTTCTAACAGCCCAACGCCACCGATATTTTTTTGCGACAATGAAGGAAAATGGAAACCCTCGATAAGGAACTAATGCCTCCTACTAGATCGGGATTCTCCGGTTTCTGCATCCGATTACGAGACGTGCGATGACGTCGAATGCGAGGAGGGACGTCACCGCATCATGCAGGAGGTCGGATGCGAGGACTGTTATCCCGTCGCCGAGTGCGTGCCAGACATCCATCACGAGAGTTTCAGGGATGACCTGATCCGGCCTCAGTCAAAAATGAATCTTCTCCGGTTGATGGCCGTGGGCGTCCGCTTCAACCGAAGAACTCTGGGTTGCTTGGTGGTAAGAAATCCCACTTTTACAGACTCTCTCATGGGTCCAGGGCGAAATCTCTTGAGAGACCTGCTCGATTTGTGTATTTCTTCAGGGAATGAAGTACTCTCTAAAATGCAGAAATTTAAGGAACTAATGCCGACTTCTAAACCGGACTCACGCAGCATGCCTTTTTTTTAATTTGCTGATTGATTTGATGTACGTTTCCTCATCAGATCACGAAACGTGCAATGATTGATTTCGAGGATGGACTGCATCATCTGATATGAGGACTGTTATTCCATCTCCGAATGCATATCCAAGTTGAGCCGCTGCTGCGATCTCCATCTCTGGACCACAAACGAAGCGGACTTCCTCCGGCTGATGGTAAGCGGACGGCCGCGACGATCGATGCATTCCGTGATGCTCCAGGATAAGAAATCCCGCTTTGATGGAATCTCTCTGGGATCCAAGGCTAAGTTCTTCGAGAGATTCCTTCTCGTTTCATTCGTTCGTCAGTCGTTCTCATTTATTCTTGAGGAAGAAATGAGGACTGGCCATGGCGGTTCGATAGCTCGCTTTCAAGACAAGAAAAATCTCATAAATTGAAAATAGTCTCTATCCTGGTTTCGCCAGGTCTGAGGAGCTCCGGACCTTCCAACCTGGCTTAAAATTCTCACACCCAGACTTCCATCTTAACTATTGTGTCTATTTAATCTCCACTATGTGAAATTGAAGGTAAATGGGAATTTTTCATCGGAATATGCTGGAGACCTACATAAATATATATATATATTTATTATTAAATAAAATGCCCTGACTTCTGCCATAACGCATTTGTCGCGGACTGCATACGAAAAAGTGAGTCCAGTTGCCGCCTCGAGGGCTCTCCCAACCACGTTGAAAGCTCAGTGAAGCTGATGAGATCCTAAAGTTGATCCTAAAATTCGTAGGATGTAGCGCAGACTTTTCGAAATGGGACGAGGCATCAAACAGAAGGAAATCCACCCCCGTCCTCCGGACCCCAATGGGGGGGGGGGGGTAATATTAGCACAACTGCAAGGCGACCGAAGATAAGGCGTTGAGAAGCGGCCCAGCTGACGCCCTTCTGCGCGGCTCCTGTCGGGCGTGAATGCAGATCTCATTGCGCAAATTGCGTTTCATCGTGGCTTTTCTGCTCTTGGTCGCATCCGCACGCGCTGATCGTTCGGGTGAGATTCGAATTTGTCTTTCTGGCTATTATGGGACGAACATTCTTTTTTATTACCCCGAAACTCCCTAAAGTCGATCTTGCAGGTTTAATTTTTCAAGGATTATTGGCATGGATTTGGCATGAAATGCGAACATGCAAGCGGGAATGTATTCTGCTGCCTCTCGGGCAGGTTAAAAAGATGAAATTTTCAACCGTGTCGAGGCACAACCAAGGATGATTTCGCTTCGAATTGTCTCATGGAAGCTGGAATCCAAAATTTGGGCAAAATTTTCGCTGTCGCTCCTGCCTACGGAGGCGTCAAGTCAACTTAATATCTTGAAGAGGCCTCACATGATGCCGATAGAATTTGATCGAATTTGAATTTGCATGAAACAGGGTTTCTTCACTCTGGGGAATGCCCCGAGATCGAGGTAGGAATCTGCCTCGAGGCATGCTCCTCCCACGATGACTGTCCTCTCTGGAACCTCTGCTGCTTCAACGGATGCGGGCACGTCTGTACTCCGCCCGGTATGGGTCCGAGTTGCGCGTCGTGCGGTGCGGTCGGTTTGCACATTTTCGTCTTGTGTTTTGGTTGCTTCTCCAGGGACTTCCTGCGAGGAGGCGTGGTGTCCTGCGGGGTTTCAATGCGTTATGGCCCAGAACCTGTGCGATGCTCTGCCAGGAGAATGTCCTGAATTTCCTCATTGTGTCCCCGAAGGTAGGTATGTAAAAACCTGTACTAAAGAAGCCATTTTCTCAGGCTGAATAGCTCAAGGTCGTTACACAAGGAAACTTTTGTTATTCGAATTTATCATTGAAAAAGTACGAGTAATGAGGCTCCCCATTCAATCAGCAGGAAGTCTATGTCAAACTCCATCCATCTCTACTCTCCGCTGTTTTTAAACCATTTCAACGCCATTTGTAATTCGTTATAATCACAATAGGAAATGAAGTCCCTTTTCATTGAATAAATGCCGACTGTCAGACAGGGCTTACCTAGCGTACGCTTTCTCAGGGGCTGATAAATGTATTGTGTCTGCATCAGATTACGAGACGTGCGATGACATCGAGTGCGAGGAGGGACATCATTGCATCATGCAGGAGATCGGATGCGAGGACTGTTATCCCGTCGCCGAGTGCGTGCCAGACATCCATCACGAGAGCTCGAGGAATGACCTGCTCCGGCCTCAACCCAAAATGAACCTCCTCCAGCTGATGGCCGGAGGGTGTCCGCTTCAGCCGGTGAGCGCTGGGATGCTCCGGGCCAAGAAAACGTCTTTTGAGGGACTCGCTAAGGGTCCCAGGGCGAAATTCCTTGAAAGATCCGCACGGTTTATCCTGTAATTCTTCGACGAATTAAATTCTCTTTGGAACTCCGAAAGTCTATAATTCCTTTTTTCGGTCCGATGTCACGCAGATGGATTTGGATGCTTGTTTTGCATTCAAAGATTTGTTGATGTTTGGATTTTTTCACTCTCCCCGCTACTGGGAGGGCGACTGGGCAAGATAGAGGTGAAAATTGACCGATTGGGACTGACACGGTCGTCAATACAGGATTTATTTTTACTCCTTTCAGGTGTTTTTGTTCTTTTTTTACCTGCATAATGTCGGAGATGGTCGTTGGAGCTCTAGATATTATGAGTTTTTCTTTTGCACGATGATAATACTTGTATATCTAGTATACATGCATATTTTTTAAAACATGGGAGACACGCAGCGGCGAAATCGAACATCGCAGCCCCACCTGACCCTCATGCTCAGCTGAAGTAGCGATTGAGTTGATTCGGTTGAGTTTAAAATGCTGCAGGAAAATGTGCGAGTTCTGAAGGTTTCTGTGCTGAAATATAGCACAGTGGTAGATATAGTAAATTTGTAAATACGAGTTTCGTTTATTAAAATTGGCATAGCCATTGCTCGGAAGTGCCTCTCCTTGAATTTCGCTCTGATTTTTTTCTCTGATTGTTTATCTCCACACTTGGCTCGTCTTTCATCCTTGACACGTCCGAGCATTTTGTTTGTATTTTCTTTGTTAAAAAAAAAATTGGAAAGGAGGAATCTAGACATTTTGCCTGCGGTCAAATGTGAAGGTCTCCCGTCTTTCCATTTTCTCTTTCAATTCCTTTTCGTCTTGACGTATCCGGTCGTTGTTCGATATCTGGTCCCCCCGAACGGCAAACGCCAGCGTGCAGCGTATCCCCGGCGACGACGGATTCCTAATATTAGCACAACTGCAAGGCGACCGAAGATAAGGCGTTGAGAAGCGGCCCAGCTGACGCCCTTCTGCGCGGCTCCTGTCGGGCGTGAGTGCAGACCTCACTGTGCAAAATGCATTTCATCGTGGCTTTTCTGCTCTTGGTCGCATCTGCACGCGCTGATCGTTCGGGTGAGACTCGAATTTGTCTTTCTGGCTATTATGGGACGAACATTCTTTTTTATTACCCCGAAACTCCCTAAAGTCGATCTTGCAGGCTTAATCTTTCAAGGATTATTGGCAAGGACTTGGCATGAAATGCGATCATGCAAACGGAAATATGTTCTGCTGCCTTTCGGGCTGGTGAACAGGATGGAATTTTCAACCATGTCGAGGAACAACCAAGGATGATTTCGCTTCGAATTGTCTCTTAGAAGCTGGAATCCAAGTTCGATCCAAATTCTGCGAGATGACATATTGCCAATTCCAAAATGACACTGAAATAGTTAAAGGAAAATTTTGTACCGTTGCTGACATGATGCCGATAGAATTTGATCGAATTTGCATGAAACAGGGTTTCTTCACCCCGGGGAATGCCCCGAGTTCGAAGTAGGAATCTGCCTCGAGGCATGCTCCTCCCACGATGACTGTCCTCTCTGGAACCTCTGCTGCTTCAACGGATGCGGGCACGTCTGCACTCCGCCCGGTATGGGTCCGAGTTGCGCGTCGTGTGATGCGGTCGGCTTGCACGATTTCGTCTTGTGCTTTTTTTTCTTCCTCTCCAGCGACTTCTTGCGAGGAGGCGTGGTGTCCCGCGGGGTTTCAATGCGTTATGGCTCAGATCCTGTGCGAGGCGCTGCCCGGGCTTTGTCCCGAAGTCACTCATTGTGTCCCCGAAGGTAGGTCCAAGTACCTGAAACCAGTACTGAATAAGCCCCTTTCCACAGGCTGAATAGCTCAAGATCGTTACACGACAAGGAAGCTTTTTTTTTTAATCCGAATTTCCCTTTAAAAAAGTTCGAGCAATGAGGCTCCCCATGCCATCAGCCGAAATTAAGTCCCGTGATGTCAAAGTATAAAACCTTTTGAACTCTCGAGTCATCGCCACCAGGTTTCGGCCGACACCTGCTGTTTTAAATAGTGAGCACACAGGACGAATTTAGGAATCCCAGTGATCAGATGGAGGACGGGAGGATGGTTTCTGTCTGAAGAGTCTCGCCATTCCCCTTTGGTAACGATTCCGGTGAATTCCATCGGTTTGGATTCTAAAGCGACACAACTTAAAATTTTTAAACAGATGCGGGTCCGCTCGATAGAGAAATATCTTGACCCTTGCATCGATCGTGTTGCGAGGTTGACGATCGAGTTTCCGGTCGGGTGCGATTTGAGATAATTTGAGATCTCGAGTTCTGAAACTCGGGGGACAAAACAGGCTTTGGACCTTAATTGGCCGAAAATTTTGCCTTATTGCCTGAAAATGGGACTTTCTTTGGACTGTCGATCCAAGAAGTATCGCCTCCGGTCGTACGGTTACGGTTACAGTTAGCTTACGGTTGACATCTCACTCGTGAAAATCCGATCATCTGTCTTGGAGGAGTTTCCCCGGAATGACACCCTGACACAGACAGATTATCCTCTTATGTATCTAATCTTATGATTAGAGATGACCGGACATCGATTTCACACAACCCATCCCTAAGAAAGAGGTTTTCTCGGCGTTTTGGGAAATTTTCATGAGTTCCAGATTTCCCGATGCAGCCGTCTTGCACGGTTTCCCATGCCAAAAGCACGATTCGCCACCCTGTCGTCGTGCACAGAATACCCTTCATTCTAAACCGTTCCACCTGGAAATGCGTTTCAACGCAGATCTGCGAGGGGCCCTCCGTCCCCCCTTGGGGCAAATACGTCATCAGAGACCTGGAGTTCTCAAGCTTAGAGGCCTAAGCGGGCTGCGGGCCGGCCATGTCAGCACAACACGATCCGCGGCTCGGGGCGACTCGGTCGATGATCGCGTTCTGGGTCGGGTCAGGGTCACGATTCGAATCGGGTCGATTGGGTTTCAACTCAAAAAAGACAACCCGTGCAGGCCTACGACACGCAGAACGACAGGAGAACCGGCAGAAACCACGTTCGCAGTGTACTTTTGGGACTTTTAACCCAATAAGTATCGCCTCCAGTTCGTAAGCTTTCGATTGACACCTCGCTCATGAAAATCCGTCCATCCGTCAAGGAGGAGTTTATCAGAACCTCTTTTGTATTTGGATGTCGACTGCCAGAGCGGGCTTACCTAGCGTACGCTTTCTCAGGGGCTGATAACTGTACTGTGTCTGCATCAGATTACGAGACGTGCGATGACATCGAGTGCGAGGAGGGACATCATTGCATCATGCAGGAGATCGGATGCGAGGACTGTTATCCCGTCGCCGAGTGCGTGCCAGACATCCATCACGAGAGCTCGAGGAATGACCTGCTCCGGCCTCAACCCAAAATGAACCTCCTCCAGCTGATGGCCGGAGGGTGTCCGCTTCAGCCGGTGAGCGCTGGGATGCTCCGGGCCAAGAAAACGNNGGGGGGGGGGGGGGTTGCGGTTCGCGAGTGTTGCCGATTCCGGAAGGCGAGGTCACATTATCGTTTTTTTTTTTTATAATGAAATTCTCGTTTCATCCTCCTGCGTCATATCGGTTTCGCCGCTTCTCCGTCTTGGCTCTCTCTCCCTCTCTCCAGCAATTAAATAACATAATTTATTAGTTTTTTCTTTTTAAGCGATGCTCCTTTGCGGAGAGACTCCAATATTCGAAGAAGTCTCTCCGAGAACCGAACTGCATTCGACCGGAAGCAACGGGAACGGGAACGGGAACGGGAACGGGAACGGGAACGGGAACGGGAACGGGAACGGGAACGGGAACTTGGAATATCGAATAAATCGGCCGAAATCAAATTTCCGCAAATTACTTTTCGGCGAAACCTGATTCATGTCGAGCCGATTTCCGCTTAGCTCGCGGAAACAGCGGCGTCGTTTAGAGTTTTTCATGGAAATGGCGTTGCTATCGATGGAATGTACTCTAGCGCCATCTATTCATTATTTGGGGCGTGCTATTCCCCGAGGCAGACCGAACTGGAGCATTTCTCTCTCTAGACTGTGGGAGAAAGTGCTTCGAAGAGCCCGGGGTTGGCTGGGATTAACGTTTTTTGGCGAAGCATTTCGAAGAAGGTGGCTCGTTCCTGGGTGGGCAGAATGCTCGTTCCTGGAATGGCAGACAGGTTCATCCGGATTATTTTTTCTCTGATTCGGCCTTTCATGCTTCAAATTCGCAGTTGCAAATTTGCACGGCAGTGCGTGGCTCTCGAGCGGCCCGACCGGATTCGGGGGCGAGAGGAGGGCGATGAGCCCAAGAGGAGGGCGATGAGCCCAAGAGGAGGGCGATGAGCCCGAGGGGAGATGAGGACCCCGATCCTCCGAACTGCGCTTTCGCCTGCACGCCTGAGGAAACCGGGCGTCATCAATCGCGTGTCATCCATCACGCCGTTTCGCGATGCGAGTCGCGTCTTTGGGTGCGTGCCCGGGGAATCCGCGGTTGCCCATTATGGAAGGAGGCAGGGAAGGAGGGCGCCTTTCAACCGGATGCCCGACCTCGTCTCGGTAAAAGGAGACGCTCATTGATCGAGTTCGCTTGCAGGTGGTGCAGGTGGTGTCGTGTTGCTCTGTGCTGCGAGTGAGGAGTCGACCATGCGTCTGCTGAGGTTCGAGGTAGGACTTCGAGGTCGGGCTTCGAGGCTAGGCTTCGAGGCTAGGCTTAAAGGAACGACGCGACGATGTAGGGCCAAGGTGAAGGGCACGCCGAGAACGGTGGACATCGCCGTGTTTCCTCCTCGACTCTCTCGTTTCCAACTGCCATCGGTCGAAGACATCGATCGACGTCTTCGCTTTACTTGGAATTCGTCGGGGCAAAAAAAAAAAAAAACGCAGTGCGCGTTTCAAAGTATTTTGCACGGGCTGCCAGTTCCTCGCAGGAGCAAACGACGCTAGCGCTTCTGGACGGGGAGGGCTGCGTCGCTTCTCCCTCCTTTTCCAGAATTTTTTGGTTCACGAAAAATTCTGCCCGAACAAGATTTGTTGTCCAGAGTCTGCCCTATCCAGGGGTGTAAATGAAGAAGCCGTGCGCCTTCATTTTATGCCCCCTCCAAAATAGGAGCATCCCGAATCTCAACTCACCTGAGAGGTCAGGCGACGCTCCGTCTCTCTCAAGCATCCCCGCAATGGCTCGTCTCATCGAACATCCTTTTCGGACAACGTTTGAAGCTCGGAGTCCGTTCCGGTCTGGTCGTATACGTTTTCTTCCTATTTTTTCCTTTCTGTTTTATGCATCAGTTAGAAAATGAACGGCAAACACGCACTCTATCAACACGGATCAGGCGTTGATTCCATTCCACGACCGAATTCATTTCAGGACATTCACGCCTTACTCCATGGCCTTGCCTATCCGCACGCACTCTAAAAAATGTCCAAAATGTTGAAAATACGTTGCGGCGTGCATTCCGGAGCGCCGAGACGCACGCCGCAGACCAGAACGGACTCCGAGCCAAAAGGATGTCTGTCCGAAAAGGATGTTCGATGAGACGAGCCATTGCGGGGATGCTTGAGAGAGACGGAGCGTCGCCTGACCTCTCAGGTGAGTTGAGATTCGGGATGCTCCTATTTTGGAGGAGGCAAAAAACGAAGGCGCGCAGCTTCTTCATTTATACCTCCGGTTTGGGTCCAATCTAGGCAATAAATGTTGTTAGAAAGTGATTTTTCTGAGTCATTGTCCAGGGCAGACTCTGGACTACAAATATTTTTTAGGGAGAAATTTTCGCAAACCGAAACGTTTTCGAGATCGAGGGAGAAGCGACGCAGCCCGATCAGTGCGCGGCCGAGACCGCTTCCAGAGCGTGGGGGTACTCGTCGGTACTTGTCGGTACTTGTCGGTACCCGTCCCGATTAAGTCGCTGGATCGTCGCGGAGAAATGCGACGAGAAGATGACATTAAAATTTCGCATTTGCCGATTGGACTGTCTTATTTCCAGGTTTTGTTTCTGGTTCTGGCGCTGTTGTGCGCGGCGGGAGGGGCGCCGCGGCAGCTGCACCGGCGGTCGGCCAGCGGCAGCGGCGTCGGCAGCGGCGGCGGCAGCGGCAGCGGTTATGGTGGTGCCAGCGGCGGCGGGAGAGCCGGGAGCGGCAGTGGCAGCGGCAGCGGCCTCGGCAGCGCCAGCGCCAGCGTCAGTGTCAGCAACAGCGGCAGCGGCAGCGGCAACGGCAGCGGCAGCGGCACCGGCTGACGGACCGAGAATCTCTCTTTTGTTATTTGTTCCATCGTTACATAAAAAACATCGTTATCGCACAAAATACTCGGAATTTCATTAATTTTCCCTCCTCATCCACTCCCTCAATCTTTTCGAACACCGAATTAATTAATCAAATTAAATATTTTCTCGCGTTTTCCGACAAGGCGACAATCACAGGCGCTTCATAATTTCATCCATCATGCGAATCAATAATGTAAAAAAAAAAAAAAAACTTTCCTCGTCAGCTGTAATGACTTCTTGGTTGCCATGGTAACCTTCGGCAGAAAGCGATGTTTCAAAATCAGACAAGAATAGCATTGACCGATTGGCCTTTTGCGTCGGAAAATTGACCATTTAAATCCCACAAATTGACAATTTAACTCGACCTAATAGCGATTAAAATTAACAAAGGACCATTAAATTGACAAGTCGACCCTTAAATTTACCAAATTACATTGACCAAATTACCATTGCATGGATCAAATTACCATTTAAAAAAAGGCAGTTAGCTAAAAAATTTCGTTTTGGAGTTTTTGAGCCAATTTTATTATTTGGCTTCACCTCCCCACCGGATTCCTTTATTTGATCTTGCCATGACATCATCAGTGGAATTTTTAATTATTGACTAATTACGAGTTTGAGTCTGTACAGATTTTCAGCCGATTGAATGGCTTCCGCCGAGATCGCATATCTTCGACGATGAAGAAATTCTGGTCCCACCCATGCACAAACACCGCCAAATTCAAATATGAATTTCAGCATTGATGGGATAAAAAGAAAAAGACAAACAAAATTAAATAATAATAATAAAATAATAATAATAATAAAATAATAATAATAATAAAATAATAATAATAATAAAATAATAATTCAAAATTAAATAATAATAAAATTCCTGGCGGGGAATCGAACGCTGGTCTTCCAAGTGCAAAATGAACGCGTTCCCTCTCGGCCACGGGGCGGAGGATCCCGTCGCATCTGGAAACTGGGGCCTTTGAATGCAGCGGAGTAGCTTGGGCGAGTCCATCCTGTTTCGAGGGGCGGTCTGGTGGAAGGAGGGGAGGGAGGGGAGACCCTGGGTCTCGAGGTCAGATGGAGGTGAATGGGGCCAGATCCGTGACGTCACAGGGGTTCAGGCAGAAGAGTGAAAATCTCGCCCCCTGCTGCTTTTCATGAACCCGGAAAAAAAGTGACGTCATCGAATTCGATGACGTCATCCTCCAGCCGCCCCCCCCCCCCTCTCTCTCTCGCTCGGTGGGCGCTTCCACCACCCGACCGCCCCTGGGGATCGGAGGATGGACTCGTCCGTTTAGGGTCTTCTTCACGGCAGTCGCCGCCACGTGCTCGGTCCCGCCAATCTTTTTATTTTTCTGCTGAACTCGATTTTCTGATATTCTTTCGATGGATGGCTGCAGCTAGAATGACTTTTAAACTGTTCGGGCCACTTTTTGTGCAATTAGCAATTGGCATGGGCCAATTTCAGCTTCTATCGACTGTGGGAACGATGTCGACTTCTACCGATTTTAAAAATGAAAAAAAAACTCTTGGAGGCAAAGATGGGTGTGAAAAGGATTTTATTTTCGGTTGAACTGTGAAGATGGGAATAAAAATATTTTTACCAGCAATAAGAATCATATCATAAAATCATAAAAATATAAAATCATAAAAATATAAAATCATAAACATCATAAAATCATAAAAATATAAAATAAAAAATAAAATAAAATAAAAAATATAAAATCATAAAAATATAAAATCATAAAAATATAAAATCATAAAATATCATAAAATCATAAAAATATCATAAAATCATAAAAATATCATAAATATCATGAAAATCGTGGATTCCACAGTCTGACAAGTTGAATGAAGTCGGGTCAGCCATCCGGTTTTTACCGGATCTTCCGGCTGATCAGCGAATCTTGATCGGGAAAAAGGACTTTCGGTTTCGGGCTCTGGACCGTTTCCCCCAGCGCACGGAAAAGAAATCCGTCGTGTCGACGCGCGATTCAAGGACCAAAGGACCTTCAAGGACCAAAAAAAAATGCAGAACGGCTCGGCACGCGGCGATTCCTCGTGGTTCGAGATCCTGAAATATAAAAATGACGAAACCAAGATCGGCTCATTTAATAATGAACGGATCCCCCGAAATCGACCGAAATCAAAGGGCAAATCTCGGGAAGGGCAAAAGGGCAAAAGTCGGGCGGGAACGAACGCGGAGGAAATTGCGAACGAAAATCAGGTTCTCGGTCAACTCAAACGGTAAGTGAAGCTAATAAGATAATAATACGTTTTTTTTTTATTATGGCATCTGGATTCAACATTAAAAAATTTAATATAAGCTTTATTTAGTATGATTTAAAATTTAATATAATTTACTATATTTCAGGTGAGCCTATATTAAATTTTTTAATGAGCTGTCATTTTAAATTTTCATTGAATTTAATCAAATTTTCCGCACTCGCGGACTCCGGACTCCCACTATGCAGCTTCTAGCTCGCCTGCGGGGAGGAGGTCGAGAGGAGAGGGTTTAAAGGTCCTGGGGTTTAAAGAGCCGCGGGGACAGCTGGGAGGCTCCAGGGGCGGCGCGTCCGAGCGGGAACGGAAAAAAGGGACAGTGATTGCATGGTCATGGGTCATGATGAAGATGAAATCGATTATGAGAAAGCAATTAGTGGAGGTGCAATCGCTTCTGCATCTCTCTGCGGCAGTAATTAATTAATTCAGTAATTAAGGTCATTTGTGAGTGATAACGTGGGTCACTTGGTCACTTTTGGTGCAAGCGCAAGGGGTGTCAAAGTGCGAATTCACTATCTTTGCAATGACGAACGGGGGAGAGCCGCTTATTGTGATCGCTTGGGGCCGGGTCCGAAATGATCACCATGATGATCACCATGATGGTCACCATGATGATCACCACAATGATCACTCGTCATTTTCCGCTATTTATGTCAATGAAGTTGGTAATGTAACGGAATTTTTCGGCTCGAGCCGAAGTTGTAGAGATTATTTGAAAATGGAAGGGGCACTTCTTCCCATTTTTGGGTTATAGGCCTGTTTAACCTAATTAGTCCATCCATAATTGATGGAATAATTAAAATGGGAACGAAAATGATATACGAACCGTCATAAGCGGGCTCGGTAGCAATTGCGAAGACAGGAAAAAATTTTGAAGTTGGGGTCATTTGCATCGAGGCAGGTACGATGCGCCGACTCGGGACGACATAGGTCGGACAGGCGACACGACTACGCATTCGAGCGCGGAAAAGGTCGGAATCCCCGCCCCGCCCCGCCCCTCCCCACGAAACCGGAGATGGAACATTCGAGTCAGACCGAAACGCGAAGGAACTGCAAAAAAAGTCTCGTTGAGGGACCTTCGACCTTGTCGCCCTGAGCAAAAAAAAAATATTCTGAAAATAACTCAAACGCTATATCACGTCGGAGCCGCATTTTCTTTACCTTAGCAGTACCACTGACCACATCAAGGAATCATTTCACGTGAATTCTTTTTTTTTTTTGCAAAGCTTGCTGCCCACATGCCGAACGTGACCTGCCAAATATAAAAGCACGCGTTCCACGTGAAATTATTCTGCCACGTCGAGATGATATGGAGTTTTGAACCTTCTCTCTGTTTCCAGGACCAGAATTACCTCGGGTCTTATTGGGTTGGCTTGCCTCTGCAGTCGAATATATCCAGGAATTCGAATGCCTTCTTTGGTGTCGCCCTTGGAGAAAATGTCAAGCACCGTTTTAAAAGTACTGGGGATGCGTGCCGGTTGCATGTGTGAGGTACCGCCCTGGGTTGGCGATTTGTCGCCATCTCGCTTCTGGGTCAGGAGGCATTACTTGCTCACGTGGCTCGCGAGATGTCTCTCACCACGCATGCCGCAACGGTTGTTTTCAACATCGCCTCAAAGTTGAGTATCGTCATCAGCATCAGCGTCGTTGACCACATCTCAACATTGAGTGGATATTGTTGTGCAGACACGCACAAAAAAATTCAGGCAAAAAAAGTATTTTCTGCCCGTTCATCGACGTGGTTTTTTTTTTCTTCCCTTCCAAAAATATTCATATTCTCACCTAATATGTAAACCAACCTATAATTTAAAAAAAACTGTCCTCTTCATCATTGAGTGGGCAGAATCTCACGCATTATCAGTTAAAAATCCATTGAGTTAAAAAAAAAAAATAGTATGCAGCGAGAGTAATGAAAATTCCCATGGGAAGAGCCGAAGGTCTTCGGTTTGCCGACGCATTTGGAAAGTAGAGTCAGAACAGTGTGAGCGACTGGGATGACGACATCCTGATCCGGACACTTGTTCCTCCAGAAATTCATTAACCTTCGATATCTTCGCTATCTTCGACGTTGGGCGGAAATGTCTTACGCTAATTTTGTTTTGACCCTTCCGTTCGTCAAGAAGTCCATTACTCCTCAATGACGGGGCGCTCTGTTCGGCGGAAACGTTTACTTATGGATGCGTCTGTCAATAGTGAACTTCAAAAGGCAAAGCCTGCGATGTTGCGCTGCTCTCGAAAAAGGACTCGATGCCGCGGGAAGCGATGGCGCCGGAGAAATGGTGGACTTGAGATAGACTCTGCCATCTCTTGGCGGACTTCAGAACTACTGCAGTCGCCCCGACTCCAGTAGACCGTTTTCGAAAGGAGGCCGATCGAGACGCATCGGCGACTGTGGAACGCCTTGACAAAACTGCATCCCTCCCGAAGATCGGTGATGAAACTGGCATTCCAATTCCAATGAAATTCGGAAAGGCGCAGTTTTTCTCTCATGCTCTTCCCGAAATAAAACAAAATGCCGGAAGAAAGAGATTAAATATGGAAAACGGTGGGCTTTGACTTAACGAGGACATCTCGAGGCCAGCTCGAGAACCAGAAAATCGTCACCGCCTGATACGACGGAATATTCGTGCCGCTTTCGCAGGACGGCGATGATGGCAAATGGATGTCGGCGATGCGAAGCCACACTTCCTCCACGAGCACGCCTCGGGAGCAGTGAAGGCGGGCGAGGGAGGGAGGCGAACCGAAAATTCACACGATTTGGGGGGCGCGTGACGAAGATCCCGGAGTGGGAAGAGGGTCTGTGCACTGTAGAGGATGGGCCTAGGAAACCCGGGTACCTGTACCTCATATAGGACCTTAAGGTCCTATATGAGCAAACCTGTCTGAAGAACTTTCGCGTCGGTTCTGGAGCTCGTGTCAAGTGGGCATTCCCTCCCATATTGTGCAAAATAATTGATTAATCGTCCGTTCTTTCTTGCGCACGTGTGTCCACGGGAAATCAATTTTCTTTTTACTGAAAGAACCAGGTGAGAAGTGGACGAGAAGTGCTCGCAAACCATTGCTTTGAAAGTCATGATTAATAAAATCCTTGCTGGTTGTGGATCTCGATGAAAACTGCTCCGGTGAGTCACCTATGCCTGTGGGAATGATAGGGGGCCGTCTCCCTTCTACCTCTAGGTCATCAGGGCATCCAGGCCTAAACCAATTAAGGGCTCAACAATTCTCACTTCAAAGTAGTACTCATCCCTACCAACTACAACCTTATTTACTGGCATATTTTTGTAACTGTGTGACAGTCAACG
>CAJPEV010004281.1:0-23443 GCA_905338385.1 Darwinula stevensoni | reverse complement strand
TGGTGAGAAGATGAACCTGCTCTCAATGGAGATATCCTCATGATGATATTCAATCCAAAAGTTCTGGATCACCTGAAAGGGAAGAAATAAAAGAAAAATGAGATATTATGCACCAGAAAAATAGGGCAATCAAAACAAGAGCACAACTATTTTCTGTAGGAAAAAGACAACTTTACATAAGCAATAAAAATCCAGATAAGCCATTAGGATTGAATGACTAAACGATATTGAAATGAGTCTCAAGTTTTTTTTAATTAGCCTTGTCAAATACATCCCATTGCACAATTTTTCAGGTGGATCATACCTCCCCAAGCATCAAAATGGTCTGTGATTAACCATTTGACCATTTACCAAATAAAGGTCAATGGTCAAACCATTTGACCACTGACCTTTATTTCATAATGAACTTCATGAAACACAAATCATATCAAAGTGCCTGAATATTACATTAATTTAATCTCTCTACATTTATTATGACAAAACTTATGGGCACACAAGTGATGACTACCACACCTGAAATCAGCACTTTTTGACAATATTCAAATTGCAGAGCATCAAAAGGCATTTGACATAGAAAGTTCAAAATTAGCATGGATATTTTCTCAATGGACCCAATAAATCCACAAATCATCATCAAAATTAGAGGGAGTCAGATCAATTTCCTCTGCATTTGTGCTGTTTCGATGTGGAATGACCCCATATTTAGCATCATTTTCTATTGGAGTAGAGTATCTTATTAACATACTTATTTCTACCTACCTTGGCAAGCAATAGCCACATTTCTTGCTCAGATAGTCTACGTCCTATGCACATCCTTGGTCCGTATCCAAACGGCAAGGCAGCAAAGGGATGTGCCTTGTCACCAGTTCCTCGAAGCCAGCGTGATGGATCAAATTTCTCAGGGTTTGAAAAGTTTTCTTCACGCATAGCAGAAACATGAGTCAAAGCAACAACCCATTTCTATCACCAAGTAGAAAGACAACAAAACATTGAACATATGATTCAGCTTCATAAGGATAAGAGAAGAGGTAAAGAAACCTTGACCCACTCCTTTGGGAATGTGATATCCTCCAATAATAACATCTTTTGGCATCTCTCTGAAGATTCCAGCAGCAACAGGAGTCATCCTGGCATGGAACAAGAGGGACAAATAGATAATGCAAAGAAAGCATGGGGGAAAATCCATAACCATCCTTCCAACTCTGAAAATTCCTCAAGGACAGATAATCTGAAGCTTCATTGACATCAAATTTAATCATATTTGACTCCATTTTTTCTAGTCATGACTCAGATACATCTACCTTGTCTGCTTATAAAGTGGGGAGATGAAACACAAAGAAAATGAACAAACTCATAAATGCCTTGCTCACACACCTGAGGCTCTCCCTGATGCATGCCTTCAGATACCTAAGCTGGTCCAATTCCTTATGAGTTATGGAGTCATCCTTGTTAGGTAGAACTTTCTGCACTTCTTCCTTTAACCTAGCTTGAATGGCTGGGTTCTTTGCAAGATGATAGAGGGTAAACCCAAGGCAATTTCCAGTCTGAGAGATATAAAGATAGGGCAATATTATACATTACCAAGACTTACCGGGATCAGAAGGAAACAATATACATGATTGCCAAAACATGAGATGTGTTTCTTACAGTGTCAATTCCAGCTATGAGCATATCAGTGATCATGGTCAAAACCTCCTGCTGAGTCAACTTTTCATTGGACAGCAGCATTTCTAACACAGTTGGGTCTGCATCGTCATCTCGCCTTTGCTTTTCAATTCTGTCCAAAGCTGTCTGAATGTACTTGCAGCAAATCCTATGCAATAGGAAAGAAAACTTCATCACCATGATCATGACCAGGCAGCAAAAGTGGATGTCACTTGTCACCAGTCCATTGAAGACAGAGATCATCTAGTCTAATCATCTACCACCTAATCCAAGATAATAGACATACTCAGTGCATGTGTCCTGAGCTTTGACAAGTCGTCTCCATGAAGGAGTTGGAAAGAGACGCCAGTAAGGAGGTCGTGGCTCCAGGTAACTGAAAGCTGAAAATGTCTCAAACACAGCATTGATGAGGAGCTGAGGAGCAGAATCTGGTGCCAAGTGCTGGTCCAAGCATCCCAGTCTTGTATCAAGAGCCACGCAGCTTATGGCTAAAAATCAAGAAATATGAAACTGGATAACCAAATGATGAGCACAGCAGAGATGAAGAAAAAAACTTTAGCAATAGAGAGCTAGCTATCACTCAAGCATTAGAGAGCTAAATCTGCCAGTTCATCATACAAACCTTCAAGGGAGAACTTGTAGAGTTCNTGAGAGCTGAAGTTGCCAGGCAAAAGCAGATCACCCCAAGTAGAAAAAGCATCACAAATAACATCACAAAAGGGACCAACTTTTATGAAGCTTCCAAAAAGGAAAACCTCAAAGGCTTGTCTGGTGAGAAGATGAACCTGCTCTCAATGGAGATATCCTCATGATGATATTCAATCCAAAAGTTCTGGATCACCTGAAAGGGAAGAAATAAAAGAAAAATGAGATATTATGCACCAGAAAAATAGGGCGATCAAAACAAGAGCACAACTATTTTCTGTAGGAAAAAGACAACTTTACATAAGCAATAAAAATCCAGATAAGCCATTAGGATTGAATGACTAAACGATATTGAAATGAGTCTCAAGTTTTTTTAAATTAGCCTTGTCAAATACATCCCATTGCACAATTTTTCAGGTGGATCATACCTCCCCAAGCATCAAAATGGTCTGTGATTAACCATTTGACCATTTACCAAATAAAGGGCAATGGTCAAACCATTTGACCACTGACCTTTATTTCCTAATGAACTTCATGAAACACAAATCATATCAAAGTGCCTGAATATTACATTAATTTAATCTCTCTACATTTATTATGACAAAACTTATGGGCACACAAGTGATGACTACTGCACCTGAAATCAGCACTTTTTGACAATATTCAAATTGCAGTGCATCAAAAGGCATTTGACATAGATAGTTCAAAATAAGCATGGATATTTTCTCAATGGACCCAATAAATCCACAAATCATCATCAAAATTAGAGGGAGTCAGATCAATTTCCTCTGCATTTGTGCTGTTTCGATGTGGAATGACCCCATATTTAGCATCATTTTCTATTGGAGTAGAGTATCTTATTAACATACTTATTTCTACCTACCTTGGCAAGCAATAGCCACATTTCTTGCTCAGATAGTCTACGTCCTATGCACATCCTTGGTCCGTATCCAAACGGCAAGGCAGCAAAGGGATGTGCCTTGTCACCAGTTCCTCGAAGCCAGCGTGATGGATCAAATTTCTCAGGGTTTGAAAAGTTTTCTTCACGCATAGCAGAAACATGAGTCAAAGCAACAACCCATTTCTATCACCAAGTAGAAAGACAACAAAACATTGAACATATGATTCAGCTTCATAAGGATAAGAGAAGAGGTAAAGAAACCTTGACCCACTCCTTTGGGAATGTGATATCCTCCAATAATAACATCTTTTGGCATCTCTCTGAAGATTCCAGCAGCAACAGGAGTCATCCTGGCATGGAACAAGAGGGACAAATAGATAATGCAAAGAAAGCATGGGGGAAAATCCATAACCATCCTTCCAACTCTGAAAATTCCTCAAGGACAGATAATCTGAAGCTTCATTGACATCAAATTTAATCATATTTGACTCCATTTTTTCTAGTCATGACTCAGATACATCTACCTTGTCTGCTTATAAAGTGGGGAGATGAAACACAAAGAAAATGAACAAACTCATAAATGCCTTGCTCACACACCTGAGGCTCTCCCTGATGCATGCCTTCAGATACCTAAGCTGGTCCAATTCCTTATGAGTTATGGAGTCATCCTTGTTAGGTAGAACTTTCTGCACTTCTTCCTTTAACCTAGCTTGAATGGCTGGGTTCTTTGCAAGATGATAGAGGGTAAACCCAAGGCAATTTCCAGTCTGAGAGATATAAAGATAGGGCAATATTATACATTACCAAGACTTACCGGGATCAGAAGGAAACAATATACATGATTGCCAAAACATGAGATGTGTTTCTTACAGTGTCAATTCCAGCTATGAGCATATCAGTGATCATGGTCAAAACCTCCTGCTGAGTCAACTTTTCATTGGACAGCAGCATTTCTAACACAGTTGGGTCTGCATCGTCATCTCGCCTTTGCTTTTCAATTCTGTCCAAAGCTGTCTGAATGTACTTGCAGCAAATCCTATGCAATAGGAAAGAAAACTTCATCACCATGATCATGACCAGGCAGCAAAAGTGGATGTCACTTGTCACCAGTCCATTGAAGACAGAGATCATCTAGTCTAATCATCTACCACCTAATCCAAGATAATAGACATACTCAGTGCATGTGTCCTGAGCTTTGACAAGTCGTCTCCATGAAGGAGTTGGAAAGAGACGCCAGTAAGGAGGTCGTGGCTCCAGGTAACTGAAAGCTGAAAATGTCTCAAACACAGCATTGATGAGGAGCTGAGGAGCAGAATCTGGTGCCAAGTGCTGGTCCAAGCATCCCAGTCTTGTATCAAGAGCCACGCAGCTTATGGCTAAAAATCAAGAAATATGAAACTGGATAACCAAATGATGAGCACAGCAGAGATGAAGAAAAAAACTTTAGCAATAGAGAGCTAGCTATCACTCAAGCATTAGAGAGCTAAATCTGCCAGTTCATCATACAAACCTTCAAGGGAGAACTTGTAGAGTTCATTCTGAAAATCTGATGGCACCTCGCCATCCTCATTGCGAATGAAGCGAATGCGGGTAATAAAATCATCACACACTTGAGTCATCTGATGAATATACATGTAAATGGACTGAGGCTTCATCAGGCTCTGCTGAACTTGACTCCTCACTTTGTACCATTGCTCACCACTCCTGAAGCAGAAATGTGAGCGAAAATGAGCAACTTGAATATATCATGAACATTAATTTGATACTTGCATTGGTGATGCATACCAAAAATATAACAGCCTGGCACAAAGGCCATTATCTACTTCCTTGCATAGTGGAAATCAAATGAAAAAGTTGGGCTCAGTTTTCTTTTGAGGCAAGGATGGTCTAGCTATGGGCTTCTGCATGGACAATTGAATGAAATAGTGCAGAGAGCACCAATAGCACTGAAAAGGACCAAACTCTGTTCTGGATTTAAGAACAATCATGACTGCATGCATAGTGCTGAAGATTCCTATTTTGTTCTCAGCAGCCAAAGATGATGCAGTGGAATGTGTGAAATTAGGAAATTACAAATAAATACTTTTCTCTAGTTGGAAGACGAAAGTGGTCAGCTAGAATTATTCTCCATCATAACATATGTGAATACCCTTGACTAAGAGTAAGATACCTCCTCATCCAGCCCTAACATCACTTCGTTCTCTGTCTGCTGGCTAGAACTGATATATACTTCACTCATACAATCATGTTAATTTACATCAGAATTTCCCTTCTAAGCAACTTCATGACTATAAAGCACCTTGTAGTTATGACAGAAGACAGTTTGTACTCGGTTGCCTTCATATCAAATAGCCAAGGAAACTAACATAATGCACTCACGCTAAGACAATGCCAGGGTTGTCATAACTTTCTTTTCTTGTAACTGTCCTGTAATGCTTCAAAGACCGCAGCATGTGACGAATGGGAACTTTCCCTTCAACTCGAAACATTGTCTCAATATCATGCGGATCAGTGAGGAACACTATATGAGGCAAGGGTGGGAATCTGAGTTTCCAAATAGGCCCAAAGTCCTTGAGATGTCTGAAGCCTCTTTCATGCAGCTTCTTGGCTTGAAAGCCATGGCCTGATTGTGAGGAAATACATATAGTTCCAATCCCTATGGGAATAAACTAATAGACAAAAGGAACTCACCGATAAATGGCAAGGTGTCCCAAGCGGTTCCAATCAAAGGAAGGCACAGAGGACCAGGAATGGAAGAAAATGGTTTTGCATTTTCAGGTCGAGTGGCCTGATCAATTTCGACAGTGGCTTGGGAAGCCATGGAGACTTTCCATCGCATTGGGAGTCTCGATGTGAAGCACTGGGAAGCAATATGGGACCTGAATAGCTTCATGCTTTCCTGCAGCATGATCAACATAAAACAGAAAGCTGGTACAACCCAGCATGAAGCACCAAAGCTTGCTGAAGATGCCAAGTTCTATTAGGAAAAAATGAGAGAGAATATCTCTTGTGTATTGTGATTTCCTTTCCAAGAAATAACTTGTGCCATGCCAACAATATGAAACATGACTGAAGGACAAAGTCATTGGCATGGAGGACAAGGTGCAGTAGACTGCATCACCTAAACCCCTTTTAATAGTGATGTATGCCTAAAAAGAGTGGAATTTACTTTCACACCTAAGAGCTGAATGAATGCAAACCCTCCAGATGTGAAAAAATATATATCCAAGCCAGTCAGATGCCAAAACATCTGACAACAAGGAACTCGGGCTTGTGGCGATTCACGAGCCTTCAGTTAATAAGGATGATAAGTCTTTTTTCCATTTGAAAGCTTGATATTCCCTCAAAGTTAAATAGAGTGGTTCCCACTCACTGTTTGACAGACATAAAATAATCTGCTTTCTGCATTATCCCAAGGTGAGGCACAGTGGCATATATTTTGGGCTTCTCTCAACATGAAAACAGAAGCTGCAAGTTACACTGTGATAGCCCAAAAAAAGGGCTAAGCCTCAAATAGTAGGAATATTTCAATTATGCCAATTATTTCACTCAAAAAAGGATCCTGTCAAACACCATTTTTCTTTATTGCATCCCACAGTAATAAATTTGTTACATCTGATATTTCACCAAATGAGTGACTGTGTATAACAACAGTACTGCTTGGGAACCACAGAAAACTGCAATTCCATTGGGAGAAACTTGGCCATTGTTGAACTCAACAGGTAAAATACCAATGGCTTTGTATCTACTGTGCATTTAGCATCACCAGGCTATATCATTGAAGCTAGCAGCCTGATTTTGGTCAATTGGATTTCCTTTGTCATGAGCCTATCTTACATCTTTGTGGGACACATTCTAATTAACATGCCTCAAGCATATTTTTCTACATACTCCACAAATTCTGAAAATGCATTTTGCAATCTTAATATCTATAGACAGTTGTGTAAGATCTATTGGACCTGCTCAGTTCACTTGTGAATGCCAGATGATTCTGAGCTTCTTCCAGCTAACAAGAAAGAATCAACACAACTCAAGTTATACTGATTTTTATTTAAAAATTGCTGAATTAACACATGAATGAAGTACATAAAATAGCAGATTTTTTTGGACATTCAGGCTATAAAAATGTATCAGGTTCACGGGGAGAAGGAAGCAAATGCTGCCATGAAAATCAAGACAGAAAAGAAACCCACCGGGTGAAACACCTTCTAAAATATTGAAGGGATGCATCTGCTCCATAAAAGACATGGGATAGCAACATGGAATGACTGTTTCAGACACCACAGAAGTGTGCACTATTTATCACATCAGAGAAGATACGTGGAACACCACATGAGACATAAAAAGGAAACACCATTGAACCAAATATCAAGTTGATACACAGGAAAAGAATCAGAATGCTTCGGTTCTTGCTCTGTCTCAAGCTCTCATCAATGATGTCAGAAACCTGAACACATGGTAATGACATGGAATGTGTAGCTTACACTTTGCTAATATTGGTCCCAAGCCCAGTCATGCACAAGAGAGCCACACATGGCATAACAGAATAAATTGTCAATTTTCTAACGAAAATACAGCCACAATCCTGGGATGTTGGAATGTGCTTTTTTGAGGCTCTGAAGCATCATGAATGGCTTGACTGTATCATATGTAAAGACTACTGTTGGAACTACAAATGTTCCATCACAGCAATTGGCTGAGTCACAGGAATCTTTGATGAGTTACCCTGTCAATTTAAAAAAATCTTGTCATCACATCATGAAGGCATCAAGGTTAGATTTTCATAAACACAACTGCATGTCATTCAATGATGATATCTAATTTCTGACTTGCCCATAATTCAGACTCCTAGGGACATCATGAAAAGGATCTGCAGCATCCCATGCAAAATGACAATACAAGGAATGCCAAATCAACATGGAAATTCCATAGAAAAGACCAAACTCAACACACAAATTTGAAGCAAATCGAATGGGAAAGAAGCTGGACTGCCTATCATGCTACAAAGATACATCAAAGAACTACTCAACTCAATGTATAGCAACCAAGAGTGAGCGGGCACTCTCCACACACACAGTAATCCAGAACATGCAAAATATATATGTACACTTGTGAGGAGGATCAAGGCTTTGAAGAAACTGGTAAACTGGAGGATGAAGCTAAGCAATCACGACTAGAACTTTGGCGCATATTCCTCAAACAAACTGACAAAAATCCAGAAAATATATCATGCTCCACATATCAAGCAACTGTTGATATCAAGACTTTTCAATGTGAAAATTGCAATTTTGTGCTCTCAATCTACAAGTCAAACTGGAATGACAGCTGGAACAGCTGAGTATTTCCCTTTATCAGGCCAAAAACACAGACCCTCAAAACCAAACCTGAATGCCTTTGCCTTTACTAGAGGAGTCATCATATGATTTTGAGAAATGAAACCCTGCAAAATGCCACAGTCACCATGTCTATCACACTTTAGAACACTTGGCTTGCCTATGATACAAAAATTTTCAGCTGGATTCCATCAGCCCTTTACAAAGCAGGGTTTGCCTCCAAAATGTTCTCATGGACGATTTACATCACAGACCATTTTTCATGATTAGAAAAAATCTCCGGTCTCACTTGACTGCAAATGATTTCAGCCACATCAGCTATGCAAACAATTTGGAGAAAGATTGCACAATTATCAAGCTCCACACAAGAGGCTGAGATCAAACTACAGTGGAAAACACCACTCTTAACAAAGGTTTGATTCCAAAATCATAGCTTAAGGAATTGACACTGGAAATGTGACAATAGTAAAACTTGGGAAAAGAAATACAGAGTTAAAAAAAAGATTGTTGCAACACAGATAGATAGAATGCTTGACCCATGGACATAGGAAAAATGACTGGACTGCTCATGTAAGTGTAAGATGCAGGCTGATATGAAGCACCCTGACTTTTGCCAGAAAATAGCAACAAGGTGAATGAAATTACAAAATATTAACTTCAGCATAAAATTTTCTTCAGTCTTGCATGACTGACTTCAGTGGAGCCTTAGCTTCCAACTTTTTCTTGTGCTAGAAGCATGAAAATGTTGCATTACTTGTATTAGTCAGAGGACATAGGAATATACATAATGGAGATCACTAACTGATGTCAGAGTCAGACTATCAGCTGACTTGAATACCTCTCATTTTTCTTCAATGAGCTTCACTAACTCCAAATGCACAATTTTTTCTAATTTGTTACCTCAGGGAAAACAATCACCAATTGCTGCTTTTGTGATTCACAGAAATTTCCATGGGGGGGCAAATGTCAAGAGGACTGATGAGCGATGGAAGTTACTTCTGCCATCAAAAAACATCAGATCAGGATACTTGTTCAAGGTTTTTTCAATAGGTCTAAACAGTCCAGGTATAATTACTACATCCACAGATTGACATAAACAAAGTTTTGATGGAAATAGGCCTATAAAAACAACACCAATAATGCAAAGTAAGAAAATAGAGAAAGAACAGCCATGCATGATATGCGCAACCTTGCTTCAGATATGCACTGGCTATGTGTGCCTCATGGTATGCTACATGAATGACAACTAGGTACACCGGTACAGAGACTGAATGCAGACTGTCGTGACTACAGCAACAATCTGCACCAAACAGTGACTAAAACAAATGTGGGTGATGGCAAGCTGGCCTGACCAAGGAGACCAATAATTCTAGAGTAATTCCTCACTTGTCCTCCACATACAAGGAGAAAGAAGGGAAGAAGAGCACAGAATGTTTGAATGTATGGGTGTCTCAATCACGGCAGAAAGGCAACAAGACACTCATCACAGTCATAGGATGATATTTCCTTTGGAGGAGGCAAAAGCTTGTACAGGAAGTTGTATTGTATTGGACCCCTGGGTCATTCCATACTTTCCACTGATCCAATTTATTTAATGACCCACCTTGATGGACTAGTCCACACTGGTGTGCGACTTCTGACAGGAAAACCATTCCACTCTCACCTCATGCCAGTGTTACTAAGACATCATATCAACAACAACTTGATCCACAGTATCAAGAATTGAATGCTTTGGCGTAGGACTACGAGCAAACAGCAACACTTTGGAATGACTTGTGCAATGCAGGTATGATTCTTTGCTTGCTTATGAGCTGAAGCTCTTACATGCTTCCATTGCAAATCACTTATGAAATATCGCTATCTCTACCATCTTGTTCCAGACAAACAAATAACTGAAACATCAATACATATCAAGCAACAACATAAAAAAGAATGCTGAAAAAGAAACAAAATGAAGTTCCATGTCAAAAACAAGGGATGAAGGATGTAGAGGGTTCACAGGAGCACCACAATGAAGGAAGAATGCCTCGTGCTTCAAACTGTTGCTGAAGATCAGGGGGTGTCCCATTTGCTTGGAAGCTCTTGGTTGACTTTTCAATGGAGAAAATAGGTGTGATGATGAATGAGAAGAGACCCTTCAAGTGCAAAAACGAAAACCCTTCGAAAATCACTGGCATCTCTCATAACATGAAAACATAGAGAGCAACTATAGTCCCAAACAAAAGCAAACACAATCACCGTGCTACAACACTAGAATAACATGAACAAGCGATAATAGGTGTAGCATAGAGAATAATTGGTTCCAGAAGTCACAAGCACATTCGGCACTTTGAAAGTAACCGGGGCAGCACACAGATTCCTAAATCATTGCTGCAAAGGCAAGTGAGCAGGATTATGGATGCCAGAGAAGAGATAACTCAAAAACAAAAGCCGATTGAAGATTACATGACAAAAAAAAAGCCACCGGCGCAGATTGAACACAGATTCTGACTCCCCAGTGCCTCAATCAACCCTCTTCCATCACAGCATTTTCCATCTCACGAATGGCAACTCTGAGATCATCCTGGAGACTATGATCCCCCAAGTCAGAATCCAACCCATTTGTAGAGCTGGTAACCTTCTTTTCACCTTTTTCAAGTTCCTCAGAACTTTTCCCTTCTTGCTTCCCCAATGCATTGAGCCAGGACTGCAAGTGCAAGTCATCATATAACTGTCGTAGGCACTGGGATGCCAATAAAGGATCTTGACTGATGTTGGGATCCAGGAGGAATGAAGAGCCTGGAGGCCAGAAAAGGAATGGAGAAAATGGCAACTGAGACGCCATGCTGGGGTAGGCCGCAGCAGAGGGTGGAAAGAGGGTAGACTGTATTCCATTTGCCTTCCCTGTTGATGGTGGTGTTGACAAGCTGGAGCTGCTCCACTTGTGATGGGGATCTGTTACCTTTGCTTCTTTGGCTTGTTGCTTGGGGAATGGAATGGCCAGCTGAGGAGATTCCTGCTTTTTGACTGGTTTAGGAGCAATTGCTTGGTACTTTGATTGGTCAGTGCTGGACTTAGCAGGTCTTTTCCTCTGCCTGAGAAGGTGCCGCTCCTTCACCTTGTACTCAAGTGTGGAATGTGGCACACCATAGTATGTGCCTGCTTTGTGGACACTCATTTCTCCTCTCTGTACGGCTCGAACTGCTTCCACTAGGCTATCTTGATCGTAATTACGATATTTCCCCCTCTTGGTTCGCTTTTTCCGTGCATTATCATCTTTTTTGTAGTGGGCTTCCGGCTCCTTTGATACTTTTTCAGGCTTTTGTGAACCTGATCTACAAGAAATGACTTCTGCTTTTGGTGCAGAAGACATGAGCCTCCGTGTGATGGTTTTGGCAATCATATCTTTCAGACTTAACTCTACACCACTAGCTACAGTTCCAGGAGCTTTTTCCAAACTTCCTCCATTGGAGATCACAGACTGACTAGACAAAGGTTTCTCACTGCTAGCATCTTTACCTTGATCACTCGAGCCAACACTATTCTCACCAACATGATCACCATCACAGGGAGAGGGACACCCATTGGGAGGGTCCAAGTTGCCACCAAGCACCAAACTAGTCTTGGTCAAGCTGCTCTCGTTTTTGGACGGACAAACACTGGAAGAGAAAGGATTTAGAAGCAATGACCTCACATCATCAGATTCTTCATTTTGGCACTTGGGCTTTGACTGATGATTCTTGTAACCAGCCATGTATTTCATGAAGCCCTGGACTATTGAGGATTTCCCACTTGTTGCCAGAGCCTCATCACTGAAGTCCTCACGATCACTAGCTACTCCAGACTGAGGAGAACTACTGCTTTCTCGAGAACCACATGCCTTTTCTGACAGATGAGCTTTGAGCATGTTTTTCAAGGCCTGGCTTGGAGAGTTTTCAATCTTCTGATCAAGTTCAGTATCTCCAGGCTCTAAGGTCTTCAACTTGTAAACTTTGTTACGAAGCGTGGAGCGAGGGATCCCATAAAGCATAGCTGCTCTCCTTGTGCCCAATTTGCCACTTCTGATGTCATTGAGTGCAGCTTGAAGATCAACACTGGAGTAAGCACGCCTAGTGCTGAGACCTTCATTCTTTTTTGAATACCTACAACACAAGTTCAAAACCTCTGTAATGAATCAAGGGATGCTAATGATCCCAACAAAGAGACTAAGGTGGAACACAAAACACTCAATTTCATTGAAAAATCAACAGAAGACAGACTTGCACACACATGAAAAACCCATCATCCAACATTGTGGCCATTGGTATAAGGGTAATAAAAGCCTGCAAATGGTCCCATGTGGGAGTGATTGTCCTTTTGGAGGCTGGAGTACAGGGTGTCCATGAAAGAATTAAGCAATTTAAAAATTAATTACTTTTAAATGGATTCTCATAAAACAATGAAACAAAGACTGAAAGAAAGAATACCATACTTACTCTTGTATAAGGTGCATTTTTAATGCATATTTTATTGTGTTCAAGGAGGGAGTGCATCTTATACTTGGGGAAAAAAATTATATTTTTCAATAATTTTTTTTCCTAGCATACCTGGAACTCATTGGTCATTTATTGAGATAGAAACCGTGTCTGTAGTCAGTCAGAATAGGGGAAATGTAATATTATGATAATAAAACAGTAAACAGGAAATGGCTATGTCAATTTGCAGACTTCAACCAGAATTGGAATCTGAGGTGTCTGGCAGCATGGAAAATTCATTCACCAACTCTCATCCTTCTCCAAGGGGCCATTCCAGAGACAATCACTTCTCATGAAAATCTTGGGCCACTGAGGTTTTTCGACAATGAGAAAATTCAACATGCTTCATGAATTGCACTGTTCATCCTCATGATGCATTGAATTTTCAATGGGAGATCTCATTTGCTCTAGCAACTGTATGGGTTCATGTCTAGATCACCACAGTTTCCCACCAGCAAACAGTGCCAGAATGAAGCAAAATGCTTAAATGTTATGCTTCATCAAGGATTTTATAACAGAAGTATGGACTTGCATTTTATGTAATCAGCCACTTCCTTCTTGATTACCAGAAATTATCCCTTTTCCCCCATGAATGGCCAAGAGATTCTTTAGTGCCCAACTCAATCTTGCCTTCACCTTGATCCAGTTCCATATACAGCTTTCCTCGATGTTATACTTATGACCTCTTTTGCACAGATGTGCAATTCCTTCACTTCCTGAATCACTTTTGATTTTTCTGATGTTGTGTAATTTCACTGTAAAATTTCCATCCATTTTCATGGATAATAAAGCAAATGTTAGGGATACTGAGCCCCCTCTCAATGAAGGTCAGGAAAGTGGTACAAGACAGAAATAGGTTTGACCAACCTCACAACCGGCTGTACCCCTTACTCATCTCACTTGTCTGACACTTTTCGTAACAAACTAGGGGGTGCCCCTTATACAGGGAAATCTTTTTTTTTTTTCACGAAATGGGACCTCAAAAGTGGGGTGTGCATCTTATACACAGTGGCACACTATACTTGAGTAAATATGGTACTCTGTCAATTTTTTTCCTGAGTGCTTTTTGCAATCTTTCAGCATCTCCACACCATTTCTTGAGAAAATTGTAATTTCTCAAAAAGCACACTCAGTGTGAACAATGGCAGCTGTGCAGCAGAAGGCTCAATGTATGCTAAGGCTTGTAAGATCTGACTCTGCCACACAAGTTCAGTACAAGTTTTCACAAATTTACAAACTCTCAAAAAACTCAAGCTGCATTTGTGTGGCAGAGTCAACTTTTTGCCAGCCACAGCGCACACTAAGCCTTCTGCTCCAGTTACCAATTTTTATACTGAGTGTGTGCTTTTTGAAAAAATTATAAATTTCTTAGGAGATGGTACTGAGGCGTTGAAAGATTACTTTTTAGCACTCGGAAAAAACTTTCAGTGTCTGTTTCATTGTTTTACAAGAAGCTGCTTAAAAATAAATCATTTTTAAAATCGCTTCATTCTTTCATGGACATCCTGTACATACCAAACTTTTAGGAAAAGCAGGTTGCCCTGACCTGCTTTCCCTGGCAGAATGTAAAGGACCACCTTGCTCATAAATCTCTGTCCGAGAAGAAACCAGAAGCAGAAAATTTCAGTGGGAAGCCCTACATGAAGTGTGGTCTGTCCTAATATGATGCCACTATATTTATTATTCATCAAAATGTGTTAGTAAGGGCAGGCTTGAAGGTGAAGTGTGTGGTTCAAATGTCACATGCCTAATATGCAGCAAGATGAACTCATCATGCACAAAGAGTTAAACCAAGGGGTTTGGATGTGGGTCCCTGAGCCAATAGCCACACCTCTTTTTTGGGGTAAAATGGCAAAAGAGGGAGGAATAGCCAGCAGGAAAGTACAGCACAGCTGGAGTGGCAGCTGTGCAGCCAGACAGAACAGCATGCACTTAGCACATGTGCATAATTTCCCAGACACTATGAGATAACCAATATGACCTCATTTCCATTAAGATGATGTCAAATCTAACTCAAACATGAAGATCTTGGGCTTTCTGCAGAGATCAACTCCTACATCAAAAATCAGTAATTAGATTCAAAATGGGTAAGAATTTTTGAATGATACAAGACTGATCCCCCCTCAAAAATGAAAACACATTACCCATGTGAAAACTTCAACTTGAAAAACTCTAAACAATTAGCAGAAATCAATAAGTGGACAAATTACAGAATCCAAGTAAGAACTTGTATCCATTGAGTCATAGAGCCAAATAATAACTTACTTCCCATCATGAAATTCAATCATAATTTGATAAATTATGAATTAGGACTCACCCATCACCCATAATAATATCTGACCATTCAACTAGACCCTTTTTTTTCTAGTAAAGCAAGCTCTTCTTCAGAACAATGATCTCTTAAGCTAATCAAGCTTCGAAGCCTCATAGTGATATTATAAGCCACCACCTCAAAGTGTACTCCTGCCACTTATGAAAGACTATGGAACCATCTCATGCCATCTGCCCCACTGGTTTTAGGCCTATGCCCATGTCCCTGTGGTTTCACTCCAGTGTGAGTTATTGATCTTACTTGTTTCATTGGTATGGAACTGTCTACATACCAGAACCATAATGTTAACTTTTGAGCCTGCTCCTGCCTTGTGCTAATGGGTAATGATGCTGAGGTCATACATTGTTAAATCAGACAATTTAAAAGGAGTAATCAACTTAAATGGGTGACAATGACATAGGAAGTGTGGGACCAGCTCCACCCTTGTGTTTAAGTCTACAGCATTGAAAGAACGGGTTTCTTTATGGGTATGCAAGACCTTTTTTACTATAAGTAGGCTGGACAGTGGTCAGTGGCTGGAGGGGAGTCACTTCACACTTGCAGAAATAGATGAAAAGATCCAGCAAAGCAATACAACCCAAAAAGCATAACTGACCTATGATTGACAGAAGCAGTTTTCAAGATAGGTGGAAGAATTTTTGGAAGTGGAACGTGTTGATCATTGGGCACAGGGGAACCTGACTTGATGCTCAAATCCAATGGTTCATCAACATTGGAGGCCCCCTCAGTAGGTGATTCAGGCCGAGTGTCAGGTTCACTACTTGTGTCATCCAGCCCATTGGCCTCAGCTAAGTTGTCCATGCTCATGCTCCCATTCTGATCCTGTCAACATCATGGAAGTAAAGTATATGATATAAATATAAGATCTCAAGCATCAGTCATCCAGTAGTCATACAGGCCAAAGTCAGAATTTAAAACATTGATAAGAATGAACATGATACTCAGCTCATCAAAGCCAAGTGAGAAAAACTTTAGGAGTAGAGACACTAAAATACAGAAGCAATAGGAATTATGCACCTCCAGTCTGACAGTCTCAAAAGAGCTGATTTGGGGCACACACAGGCTATTTTACATATACATACTCTTAGGGATGGGTTATTGACCAGTCAATAAAAAACATGTCAATTGACCAGTCAATATGGTCAAATATTGTCAACTATGGTCAATTTTGGTAAATAGTATCAACTTTTATTTATTTATTTTTTTCTTCATAGCTTTTGCACCATTATATATGTCATGACTCACAAGTGATTGACTAGGGATGGGAAGCTGACTGGTCAACATGGTCATTTTAGACCATTTGCAGAAAATAATGGTTATGAGCCCAACAAGAGGGTTAGGCCTTATGACTATATGATCATAAATGACCATGTTGACCAGTCAATATCTCATTGCTAAGATAAATTTAATGTTCCAACTCATGCAATCTATAGGGTAAACAGTAATGAATCATGTTTCATAGCTAGATTAATTTTTTTTAGGCATAGGCATAGGCATAACCCAAGTACTTGTCCCATGATCACAGACTTTGAGAATAATTTGATGCTCTGATGCAGACTATTAGCCAGGACCATGATTGACCTTGCACGAAACTAAAGTTCTAAAGCTATTACTTAGATCTTGAACCTCAACTTTGAAAGTCCCTGAGGCTATAAAACTTTGAACAGCAAGCTATGCCTGCACACACACTCTGCATCACTCAGGTGAAAGGTCATGGTAGTTTGAGCATTTGCTAAAATGTTTTCCTACACAACAGGTGCCACAATCTAGGTGTTTGGCAGGCTGCATGAACAAATCTTAATAATTGAACTGGCTCTTTGGTTTTAGTGCTGGGGGATAAATGACCACAGTTATGAGTTCTATAAAAAAAATATCTTAATTCACTTAATTAAAAAAATTAGTGGTCAATAATGGTCAATTGACCGCCCCATCCCTACATACTCTGAATGAACACTATCACCTATTTTACATCCTCCCAATGTAGCAAATACAAGTGAATGATTGCCTCTCCAGTGTACATGATAGCGTTCACACCCAAAAATAATTATTTAAAAATCAAGCAGACAAGGGTTGGCATCACATATGCTACAATGGGCAAAAAATGGGCAATTGCTCAAGGAACCAAAACATGTGCAACTGATAAGATTCAACTAACAAAAATTGAGAACGGAATGAGATTTTTGCATATAAAATATAAAGATAGCCACTTCCAATAGTCCTTGCTAAGATTTTCTGCAGAGGAAGTGGTAGGTGTGCACATTACCATTCCTCTCAGTCTCATGAAATTACAAGAATCTCCAGATCTGCACATCTTCAGAAGTAAAGAAATAACTTCCTCTGTTTCAACATTGATCTGAAGATAGCCAAATACCTTTTTTAGCTCTCTAGCATCTGCTGGATGCACTCACATTCTACCAACTTTTGGATGCCCCAGTTTCACCAGGACTAAACATCTTCTATGATTATGATTATGACTAAGTCATTTGCCTGTCAAAGCTGCCTGTTTGCCAAAGCCTTCCAAGATAAAAGATATTTCAAGATATTTGCCTTTATTTGTCAAAGAGCATGAAGACAATTATGGACAGGAGAATGAACAAGATGATATGATGTGCACTATCTTATGGGATGCTAGGTTCATTAATACATAACTAAACTGGAACACCCAGAATTTCACAACACAGTTCATAAAATCTATAATGTATGAATATAACTTCTTAATTTAAAAAATTAGCAGAGCAACTTGGTAAAGCAGTAAATAAATTTCAGACTTTCCAGCTTTTTATACTACATTTGAAATCTAGCAAGAAATTGTTAGCATGGAGTAAAGGTAACACTAGTCTTGTTGTGGTATGCAAGGTTTGAGTCAAGGTAATTCACTCAAACCTTCATGTAAATCATGAATACTGTCACGTTCACCTTGAAGAGACACATTTACTGAATTCAATCATGAAGTAGCATTGACAATTAATTTTCCAACTACAGGAACCATTCACTGGCCTGTGGCTCCATTTGTTGCTTCATTCATTTTACCAACCTCAATTTAAAGCCTCCCATATATGCTGAACTCCCAATCAGGTAAGTGAGAGCATGATGCAGAAACTCTTAAAATGTTGTGCATATATCTCCAACAGGAAAACTGAAACTGTGTTGAGGCAGAGAAAATGAGTCAGTACTCTGGAATGACTTTCTTACAGAATATGAGCACTAACCCAGGTCATCCTTTTCATGACATTTTGCTTTCAAAGAAGTGGGCCAGCAACCAGGAAAATGATGTTGAAGCTTAAACTTGAAACAAAAGCATTATAAACAAATTTTTTTGCAGCATCAGGACTCAAAAGAAAGAAAGTACCCTGGCTTAAAGTCATGGGGAGATTTTGGAATAAAAAGAGCAAATTACTTCTTTGTGCAACCTTTGGAATTATGATTTCTGAGATATGTTCCTTTTTCTATCCAGACTGCATGGACTCATTGGAATGGATGTATTTGCATGCAGAGGATCCAGTCCTAGCATTTTTTCAATCTCATGCAAAGAAGCATCTGTGTGCAGGGACAGCCATATGAAATCATGTCAGACACCTTTATCACACAGTCAAAATGAGTACCATTAAATATGTTTCAAGAAGACCCTCTGTTATATCACTTTATAATTCAGATCAGCAAGTAAGCATTGCAAAAGCAACAATGTTCTGCCTTGGTAATAGAAATGAAACTGCTATGGAAGATTTCTGCATTTCATGATGATTCTGCTTAAATGGGATACTCCTGATTTTCTGACAAAGCAAACCACCAGACAAGGGTTCCAAATAATGCATGTCATCATTATAAGGATACCAACCACATCTCACAAACCTATCCCATTAGTAAAAATACAAAAAGACCTTTGAGACATACAACTGCTAGATCTCATACATTGGTCCATATACAAGAACCTATTTTTTGACAGCTATTACATGGTAGCTATCATGATAGGTATCAGGCAATAGATCTATAACTTGTTAGGTTCAGTATGCAAGAACAATTAATAGGTATCCATTGTGAGGCCTACTTTGATAGGCATCTTCATACCTATTACAATAGGTAAAAAACACCTACCACAATAAGTATTTGTGAATCTTTCAATGACAATCTCCTACCCATCAGCTTGTATGCCCAACAACAATGCCATAGCTATCTGCTTGTATTATGACTGACCAGAGTGCTATGCGATGATTTTATGGTTTTAATCTGACACTGTTGACTAGTGCTTGAACTCCAACTGCTGTAGCTTGAGACATAGCCCTGTAAGGGATTTAATCTATCCCAGAACAGCTGCTCTGGGTGCAACTTGTGACAGTTTACATAGTTCATCCTGGTAGCTTGTTATAATCTGAACAAGCAAGCTCTGGATCATAATAGATGGAAGCCATTTATATACCTATCATGGTACCCTAGCATGATAGATATAAAATGCTTCTGCATACAGCCAACTTATCAAACCTTTAAAACTTATCATATGATACCCCCTTAAGCTATTTTATCAGTTTTATACATTTATTATTGCAAATCAGCCATTGTCCACAGAGACACCAACAGCATATGGGACATGGACCAGCCAGGTTTTTTGCTTTTCTGTAGAATGTGTCATGGCTGGAGTGTGTTATATTTTTGTCCAAGTAAAAGACAGTCACAGCAAGCCCTGATAACATCTATTATCTAAGAATCTGAAATCCCAGTATTGGGTCCTCTCCAGCTCAAAACCACGAGACAACATTGACTTTATTTGCTAGCATAAGGGAACTGCAGTAGAAGTAAGACTTGAAACTTGACAAAATAACATCCAAACCCAAAAGATTGCTTTCCTGCAAATGCAGGAATTCTCTTCACATACTGTACTTCCACCCCTTACTTTTATTCTCTGATCTCTTATATAAAGTCAATCAACTTCTCAACTCAACTGTTGGCCTGTGTCTCACAATGCTTAGAGCAAGTCAGGTACTAAGTATATTTCATTGCTTTCCTCTTTCCCTAAATCGTGCAGTAAGTCACTTGCCCATTTATTAGATGTACCATTACAAAAAGGAGTATACTTTAAACTGCAGTCACAGCAGAGTGGCTGGACATAATTGCTTCAATTACTGCCAGCTAGTGCCTGATGACATGAGTGTTTCATTTACAAGAGGTGTTGGGTCCAACCCAACAGGTGTATCACATAACAGTGTATCAGGTAACCCATGACTCTTGACATCACGTGTGTTGCCTGTTCCCTCTAGCCTACCACATAGTACCATAGTGCTGCTCAGAGGTCCTTCCTGTGAAAGCTGTGAAAGCTTTAATAGAAGTTGAAGTGAACAAGTAAAATTCAAGATATCAAGAGGTACAGGCCTCTTGTTGCACCTGTGGATTAAGACACTACTATCAGTAAATAAATGCAAAATGCACCAGTCATTCACCTAAGTCTTAGGTTTCCATTATCCTGATCATTGACACAATTGGAAGAAAACACTGCATCAAGAACTTTACCCAAATTCTTTGACAAGAGAGTCAATGTCTTTCTCCTGGCAGGCATTAACATCTAATTTTACAAGCATAATGACAGTGAAACTTCATTACTTCTGGCTCCACTCTTTCCTTCAGCTTAGACGAAATAGAAAGTAATAACAATTCTAATGTGTATAGAAGACAACTGGAAAAACAAAACAAGATAAATATATGTATGTATATATATATTTATAAGTTCCATCTGCATTTAAAATAAAAAGGTTGTTCAGTTTACTGAGCCACATGTGCTTTCCATTTTATCAACTGATATATTACAGAGGCAACAATACACCTCTTCAACTTAATTTTAATAAATGATAGGGATTGAAAAAAATTGGTTCACCATGTTATAAGCACTAAAGGCACACTCAGCAGGGATAGTACCATACAACACAAACACTCAGCATGCTACAGACAGGGGTGATTGTGAGGGAAGTCATTGCCATGAGAAAATTCTGCTACCCTTCCTTATTCAACAGAAAATGATGAGCCCTTCCTCTCAAACGCTTGGATTCATCTTCTCTTTCCATTGGAAAAGGAAGTATCCAGTGACTGGTGGCATGCATGAAAATCTGAGACTCCAGCCAGCCATTAGGTAGAGGGAAAAGAAAGGGACCTCATGTTTAATGGCCCTGAAAAATGATCTCCAGAGAGAAGGCTCAGGTTCCCTTGTTTAGGGTCTTACCCTTTCCTCCCTCTTTCCCTCTCTGACCAAACAAAACAAACTACATTAGCATGCAAGAACACATCTTTACCTATGCCAATTTCATTGGGGGGAAACTAAATTATGAAAAAAGTACATATAACTTATAGCAAGAAAACAAAATTCAGTGCCAACTGTCAATTAAGCAATTGACATGACTTCTTGACCTAAATCCATAAAATTTTCTATTTAAAAATAAGTAAAATAAGAAATCAATTATTTGCACTTTGGAACCTAAGGGTACTGAATTCCCTGGGAATGGGGATCTAAACGATTTGATGCAATATAAAGCCTATGCAGCCATAAGATCTAAAGGCAAAGACCAAATAAAAATGAATGCCAATAAATAAATAAAAAAAAGTGGAATTTCAGCCACTCTATCCTAGCTCAAACCTCCTTTTATGATATTTTACATTTTGCTACAAAGTCCAACCTGTAACTTCCTTGTTTCAGGCTTCATCAGGAAGCACACTCAACCGACCTGAAGGTCATCTTCATTCTCGTAGGGTGGTTGGGAAGATCCACAAAGAACACAAGTCTCCACTGCATTCCAATCAAAATCTGAGGCGTTGATAGGACCAGTTGCTAAGTTTCTCTTCTTGGAACCCAAAATAGCATCACCTATTTCTTCCAGACCTATAGTAAAATAAGGCACAAGCTATACTTTCATCTTTTTATTCAAATGCAGTATCTCTTTGTGTGTAAGATTCCTTTTTGCAACTTGAGGGAAAAACACAATACAATAATACAATATAAAAACAAATCAAAAGGGAAATGCCCATGCCATAGGGAATGATGATTTTTTGTTATCTAATCTATGCTTTGCTGGTTCTCTTACCTCCTATGCCCTGGCAACCAGGCACAGTCAGCCCTTGGCAGCAATGACAGTTCAAGAACCATCTAATTCCAATGTCATTGGCAAGGGACAATGCAGCAATGGGCTTTAATTTCAAGTTACTCATCCTGATATATATGCCTTTCCATAAATAAATCACTCATTTCTGGTGCGAATCCAAAATGCATTATTTTAGCATTCAGTGGTTTTCTCAATTGAAATTTCTTTGATAAGGGAATGATATTTTAGAAAGCAAAGTAAACTTTCTTTCTGGACAAAATTGTAAATAAAAATAATTGTAAATAATTGTAAATAAAATAAAATAAAAACACTCTCCTTCATGAGAAACATAACTAATACATGCATTTTTGCCTAAATGTATACAGAATTACAATATTTGCAAAACTTGCAATAAATTGCTACCTAACCCAAAACATAAATCCTGAAACCAAGATATTCCATCACTAGACATTGGCTAATTGACTCATGACTTCAGACACAACCTACATGCCTTAGGAACCAAACAATTCTCCCCCCCAACATCCTGTTGACTGAGTTGACTGAGTTGACTGAATTGCCCCAGCACCATTTTCCAGATGATAACACACCACTCCTGACAAGATGTGTGATCACATTGAACAGTCCAAATACTGTGAATTTATTGTTTTCAAAGAAAATGAATGAAATGCCATGATTTGAAGCAGTCTAACATTGGTATGCACAAATTTTTATTATTGAATCTGCCAAAAAAAAAAAACCAGTTTCACTAATACAAAGATGAAACCTTAATTTTATCACTCTTACCCTGAGTAGCCATAAGTCTGATTTTGACAAAATTGACAAGGTCTAAACTTGCTAACACACTAGAGTAAGAGGTAGCAATGAGATTCCATCATGAGCTTCCCATTCGGCACAACAACGTTGTGTCAACGTTGAAAAAAGGTTGATGGCAATGTTGCCTCAATGTTGAGAAAAGGTTGCCTTTTCAATGTAACATGTTGCCATGATGTTGCCACAAT